>CM051259.1:58000104-58130104 GCA_027921565.1 Artemia sinica
ACATTGACTTCATATTGCAGATGAGGCCGACGTAACGTCATTTAAGAGGTTGGTCGTAAGGAGAGGTGAAAGGACGAGCAGGGGACTCCACCATAAATCCGCCCTTTTGGCACAAAAATGTCTTCGTATACATGGCCTTCATAGTATAGATCAGGGATAGATTCATGACAACTGGAAACAAAAATGTACCAACCAAAGCAACCTTCGTCAGACACCGGACACAAACACGCACTGGTTCATTGTACAAAAAAATTCTAGAGTACCTGTTTTTGTATGATGGTCTACATGCTTGGATTTAGTATTAATGATTGTCTATGAGTTATGGACAACTTGCCAATTGATTTTAAGTTAAAATATGTCAATGCGAAGAACGAAAATGAGGAGCTTACTTGGACAAAAGTAAGAAAATGCGATCACCAGCAAATGGTCTGGCAAAACTATTCGGCTGCGCCAAACTCTTCGGTGACATACCTTTTAATGCTTTCAGTGCGTCCTAAGTTGGATATATTCCGAATCTCTTCCTCTCGGTTCTCTGCTGTCACAGGTAGGCTTGTCCTGTCCGAATAAAATTCGTTCGAAAACGAGGAGATGGAGAAACTAACTGACGTACTGTGGCGCTCGCAGTTAGTATTAAGCTACAGTCCTGGTACGCCGCGATTGAAATTGCAAGTGTAAACATCTAACGAGATCACTGAAAAAGAAAACAAATGTTGACCTATTGTAAGTTACAACTAGTAAATTGTAATTTCCCTGAAAAGGAAGGGTCTGTTTCAGAACCTACTTTTTTGGTAAAATTTCATTTTTATGCACTATGTAACAGGGCTGAAAAGTATTATAATTATTATCGAAAATCTTGCTTAGGGTAAGAAGTTAAACCCTTTTGTATCTGCTCAGCTCTATTCGCACAACACTTAGGCGCCCAAGGTCCAACACCGCTACAGCCGCTCCTCCTCCGCCCAATTCCATGTCAAAGCTTCACTCTTTGTTCCCGATCCCATGACGCTAAAATTAAAAAACCTACACACTGATGTAGAATGTTAATCTAAGTAGGCTTTAAAAAGATTAAGAAAAACCGGATCTTTTACAAGATTAATAAAAAAAAAAACCTTTTTCCACAAAATAAGTTTTTCAAAGAAAAAGTACGTAAAGCACTCCATTAAAACCAAAAATGAAACAAAAATAAAATCAAAATAATCTACCAAGCGTTGCGAAACTGCCACAAATCCGCATTGATAACCTAAATGAAACCCGAATACACGAAACAGAAATCTAACATGAGTAGGGCTTTCTTCTTTAAAACCCCTATGACCTTCCAAAGGCAAGGCCAGAACATAATATGCACTTTACTGAAAAAATATAAATTGTTTTTTACTTTTTATAACTGTAATAAATCAAATAATAATATTAAAATTTCGGATTGCTAAATATCAGAATATGTATATCAAACTGACAATGCACAGTTCATTTTGTTACTTTTTTCAATAAAGTGCAAATTCATGCTCTGGCCTTGGGAAGGCATAGGGTTTGTGTAGCCCTTTAACTCATGTCAATTTCTGCTCGTTTTTGAGTTATGACTCGGTTATTTATGGTAACATTACCTGTTCGTTTTGGGTTTCATTTATTTATCAATGCTGATTTGGTCCGATTTGATTTCACGCTGGTAGATTATTTGATTTTTATTTTTGATCATGTTTCCGGTTTGAATGGAGTTCTTTACTTTTCTTTAAAAAACTTATTTTGTAGAAAAGAAAGTTTTTTTAATTAATTTCTGTACGTTTTTAAAATCTTTAAATCTTTTTGGTTTTTTCAAGGGATCTTTCTAGCAGGCTAGAATTTTTCTGACCTGCTCTTTGTAGGCTGGAGAATAAAAAGTTCAGAAAATTTTAACAACATACAACCCTTTTTAAAAATCTGGACAACAAATAGCTGCGTGTTTTATACCTCCTCTAGTTTTTTACCTGAAAGAGAAAACTGGAAAAGCAAAAAAAAATCTGTTTTAGATTTCTATTGATAGCTTGGAATACCACAGACACCTGCAATTGTGATAAGGTTAAATTTTAAAGAGCAGAAAATAGCCCCGAAAGTTTGAAACAAATACCATCAGTCGTTCTTGGGATACTGCTGAGATGCATTATTGGGGACTTAGCATTAACATAGTGCATTCTTGATTTAATTATTAGGGAACACATTTAGTTTTTGTGAAACAGAATGGACAAATGGGAGGGTGGCCTCGTGGTAAGGGGGACTAGTTTGCTCTCCAATCTCATTTCGACTATTAAACAAGGGCATTAGCCCTTTCTATTTTTAATCCAATGATTCCTTTTTGAAGTTCCAACGACAACTCCGTCGATAACGACGTGCCCTGGTCTAAAAATGAAAAAAAAAAAAAAAAAAAAAAAACAAAACAACAAAAAAAAAAAAAAAAAAAAAAAAAAAAAAAAAAAAAAAATAAAACATTCTACCCACATCGATCTTTACTATAAAATGTCAAGCCTTCCAATCACTTTCGAGTACTGAAAAGGGCAATAGCCCTTTCAATTTCCAATCGAACGAGCCCTTTTTGAGTTTCTACGACAACGCTTTCTATAAACACCTTATATGCCATCAGGGCATAAATCACAACTCTTGCCCTGAGGGCTGTGAGGGGGTTAACATCTTCAGTAACCTAATTTCCAGAACCTTCAACTACGTTAAACAAAATGGCTATCTCAAAATTGTGATTAGATGTGTTTGGGAAAATGGTCGGCGAGAGAGGGGCGTTAGTTGCTGTCCAATCACTTTCGACTACTGAAAAAGGCATTAGTCCCTTAAATTTCCAATCAAATGAGCCGTTTTGAAGTTTCTACGACAACACTTTCAATAAAAAACCTTATATGCCCGCAGGGCATAACTTGCAACCTTTGCCCTAAAGGCTGGGGGGTTGTCATCCTCAAAGACCTAATTTCAAGAACTTTTAACTACGTTGAAGAAAATCACTATCACTAAATTTTTACTCGGATGTGTTTGGGGAAATGGTGGGCGTGAGAGGGGGCTGAATTGCCCTCCAATCACTTCCGACTATTAAAAAGGGCACTAGTCGTTTCAATTTTCAATCGAATGAGCCCGTTTAGAAGCTTCTGTGACAATGCTTTCTATAAAAAAAAACTTATGTGCCCCAGGGCATAACTTAAAACCCTTGCCCTGAGGGCCGTGAGGGGGTTGTCATCCATAAAGAAATAATTTCTGGACCTTTCAACTGTGTTGAAAAAATGGCTATCTCAAAATTTTTATTGGATGTGTTTGGGGACATAGTGGGTATGAGAGGGGTGTTAGTTATCCTCTAATCACTTTCGACTTTTAAAAAGAGCGAAAGCCCTTCTAATTTCGAACAGAATGAGCCCTTTTTGAAATTTCTACAACATCACAATCTATAAAAACCTTATAAGCCCCCAGGGCATATTTTACAACCCTTACCCCGAGAGCTTTGAGGGATTTATCATCCTCAAAGACCTAATTTCTAAAACTTTTAACTACGTTGAACAAAATGGCTATCTAAACATTTCGGGGAAAAGGGGGACATAAGAGGGGGGTTAGCTGCCCTCAAATCACTTTTGAAAATTAAAAAGGGCACTAGCCCTTTAATTTCCAATCGAATGGGTTCTTTTTTAAGTTTCTACGACAAAGCTTTCAATAAAAACCTTATATGTCCCCAGGGCATAACTTACAACCCTTTCCCTGAGGGCTGTGGGGGAAGTGTCATCCTCAAAGATATAACTTCCGGACCTTTCAAATACTTTGAACAAAATAGTTATCTCAAAATTTTGATTAGATGTGTTTGGACAAATGGTGGGTGTGGAAGGGGTGTTATTTGCCTTCCAATCACTTTCGACTATCAAAAAAGGCACTAGCTTTTTCAATTTCCAATCAAATGAGCCCTTTTTAAAGTTTCTACGACAAAACTATCTATAAAAGCCTTGGGCATAACTTACAATCCCTGCCCTGAGGGCTGTGGGGGGGGGGGTGGTTGCCAACCTCAAAGACCTAATTTCCAGAACTTTCAACTACGTTGAACAAAATGGCTATCGCAAAATTTTGATTGGATGTGTTTGGGGAAAAGGTGGGCGTAATAGGGAGGTTAGTTACCCTCCAATCACTTTCGACTATTAAAAATGGCTCTAGCTCTTTGAATTTCCAATCGAATGAGCCTTTTTTGAAGTTTCTACGACAACGCTTTCTATAAAAACCTTATATGCCCCCAGGGCAATACTTACAACCCTTGCCCTGAGGGTTGTGGGGGAGTGTCCTCCTCAAAAACATATTTTTTATCTGGATATCAACTACGCTGAACAAAATGGGTATCTCAAAATTTTAATTGGATGTGTTTGGAAAAATGGTGGGCGTGGAAGGGGTGTTAGTTGCCTTCAAATCACTTTCGACTTAAAAAGGCACATGCCATTCCAATTTCCAATCGAATGAGACCTTTCCGAAGTTTCTACGACAACTCCTTCGATACGATGTGCCCTGGTCAAAAGAAAAAAAATAATACATTGTGCCGTTCTTTACTTATGCAGCGCGATTGCGCTGCCTATGAAATGGTGAATTTATGTTGTCTATTCTTTTTATACTTATTTTTTTACAAAATTTTACTTGAACTTGTCTACTCTTTAACAAGAAAATTGAACACAAAACATGTCTTGGTCTAGAGAAGGAATTTGAGACATTCTTAAAGAAATAGTTTCAGGCATGTAAAATTTGGACTGAAAAGCAGCTAGCCTTTTTCTGCTGTTTAAAATACGTAAAAAGTAATGTTCTACTAGGCAAAGCGACCGTCAAGAGAGACTGGGACACCATTTGAGTTACCATTACGTTCATCTGAATTTACTTCGGCACAAAAATTTAATATCTTTCAAACAGTATGGGCTAACGAGCTGTAAGTAAGGAAAGACTCGGCTCAATAGTAGCCGAAACTCTAAAAAACGGAATTTTGACATCAATAGATATATCAAAGGAATCAGCTTATTATGCTGATTCCAAATATATAAGATTCGTCAAGCTTAGTGTTGCCCAAAGATACGAGCCAGAGAAAATTTGCCCGATTTTTGAATTACAAGGGAAACACCCTCTAAAAGTCAGTCTAAAAGGATGTGTACAGGCATTAACCGAAGGGGGGGGGATTGGTGCTTGGGGTGCGTTTTCACATGGAGCACTGTCCTTGGGAAGGGAAATTTCCAGGGGAAATTTTACACTGGGGGATTTGACAGGATGTCAACTGAAAATTTTTTTTAATCGTCTTAATTTCTTTTTGCCAACTCAATTTTGCAGGTGGAGATGTTCCAGGGGAATTATCCGGCGGATATTCAGCGTGTTTGGATTTCCAGAAAAAAATTCCACGGAAGGGGGGATTTCCTGAGTGATCAAGAAATCAAATAGAAACTAAAGTCTTCTTCAAATGAAAGTATGCTTATTGCTTAGGAGAATTTTCGAGGCTGAATTGTCCGCAAGAAATTTTATGGGTGGTGCGGGGAGGAGGTTTTTTTTTAGCGAGGATGGAACTGTCTGGAAGGAATTTTACAGGGGGGGGGGATTTTAGTTAGGAGGAAATATCCACGTAGGAGTTTCTCGTGAGAGAGAGAGGGGAATATTTCATGGATGGAGAGCCAGATTTACCGGCATTATTTGAAAAACTAAATAAAAAAAAAACAGAAATTAAATAAAAAAACAAGTTGTTTTTAACTGAAAGTAAGGAGCAACACTAAAACTCAAAACGAACAGAAATTATTCTGTAAATGAAGCGGCTGCCCCTTCAATGCCTTGGTCTTTGCGCTAAAGTTTGACTGTTGTTCTATTTTTTTAAGAACCGCTACTGAAACACAGGGGTCGTTTAATTAGAATAGGAAGCTTTTTAAAAGTGTTAAAAGCTTTAGTGTAAAGAGCAAGGTATTGAGGAGGGGGAGGGACAAACCTCTTCATATAAAGAATAATTTCTGTTCGTTTTGAGTTTTAATATTTCTTCTTACTTTAAGTTAAAAAAAACTTCTTTTTTTTAATTCAAATCAGGTAGGACGCAGTAATTTGTTTCAGAGAGTGGTTAAGATTTGGTGAAGGGTGAATTTCCGGAAACTCAAAATATAGCAAAGTTTACGAAAATATATAAGAAACCTGGCTAAAGTCGTAACAAATTTTATATATGGGAGGGGGCACAGAGAGAGCCTCCATTTCTCTCTTAGCACAAGCGTCCGCCTCTTATGCCTGGCAGGGCGTGAGATTGTACAAAAAAAAAAGCGCCTTGCAAATACTTAGAATATTGATTGAAAAGAAACACTTACTTTTGAAAGTGTGATACCACGGGCAATGTCACTTGTTGTTAGCAAAAGTGTAACTGTTTGTAGAACACGAACCTCTTCGATTGTCCCTTCTGTTAACATCCATAGTGTATCACTCAAATATTTAGTGTTTTTCTCATCTAATAGCCCGTTGACGATAAGTTTCTGGATGGCACTAAGACATAACTAAAAAAATAATTAATTTACACTATTCAGTCCCTATATTTAAAAAAACACGAGACAAAACTAAAAAATTTTTACTCAAAAATAAAAGTAAAGCCAAATGAAACCATATGTTTACAGTTTGGAAGTAAAGAAGTCGTTTCATTAATACCATGAATACAAAAAAGGTTAAAAGTTTACTATTTTATTAAATAGTAAACTCAAAATCAAAGGAAAAAAAGTGAAACTGTAAAAGAATGGGAAAGAAGAGCAGGATATGCGTACAAGCACTGATTTTGATAAAAAGACATTAAGCACTTGCATTTCATTTGTAGCAATTATATCTAAACTGTAAGTCTTAGAAACTCTCAAATCTATTCAATTTTTCAAATTTAACGCATTCAGTGTCTGGTGGAAGCACCTAATGTAGCACATACTTTGGAGGGCTATTAGAGTTCTAAACAAAAAATTGACAAACTATCCAATTTGAAGAATATGTGGTAAACAAAACAAATAATAATGGCTGGCAATAATTATTGTCAATCCTCACAGAGCTTACAGATGAGTGACTCAAATAAAAGTAACAGTTACCTTCACAATCTTTGGTTCTTTTGTTTCACATCCTTGTAGAAGTAAATGAACAATCGTTGGAGAGATTAGAGGAAGGGAGCCAAGGGGATCTGACTGTGCACCTTTTAATCTCATCAAGAGCTCTTCAGCTGACTAAAAATAAAACCAATCTGTTACAGAAAAAGCCGTCAATAAACTCAACAAAATCAACAATATATAAAAAACAGACCTGCGCGTATGGGATATACCTATGGCCTTAATAAACCACACTTGGTCCTTCAAAGCACCATCTGCATCCTGATAATATTAGCATAAATATTCTGTTCTTTTATTGCAAATCCTCCAATTGAATGCATCACAGTGATCATGATTCTTACTGATAAATGTCAGGCATGGGGGGGGGGGATATGCTTGATGCATTTTACAAGCAAGATTACCAATAACAGCGAGCAGGGCAGTGGATTTTAATGCCTGAATTTTCCTTAGGAAGTTTATACAGAAATTACCAAAGCCAAAAAAAAATTGGCTATGTTTTATGGGTAAATCTACCAGGAGATAAGAGTAAGACATAATACAGAAATAAACAAAAAATACCTTAAGTTACATTTGTATAGCCAATTATCAAGAGTTTGTATAGCCTCCTATAGCCTTAGATAGATGGTTGATAAAATTGAAATAGAGAGTAAGCCCCAGAACAGGAACCTTGGGGATGCCACAATTGCAGTGGCGTTAATTCACAGAGATCAGAGGAAGGAATATATTTTTCAAAATCTAGGGGAGGAGGCAGTTTTTATTTTTCAAAAAAAAATACAAAAAAAAAAAAATCGATGAAAATATCAAAAAGGTATTTGCATAATCTAGCAGGGGAGGGGATCAAATACCCTCTAATTTGCACCAATGTACAACTGATAAAATTTATGCACTAAAAAAAATGTTTAGGTGAACATGCCAACCTTTATTCTGAAGATAATCCCAAAAGTAAACCCTAAGAAATACCTCTTGAGCCACAAAATCTCACTCCTGGTAATACTATTTGGTGACATACAGTGTTATTTGTTGGTGACATACAAACCCTTAATCAGATTAAAAAACAAAACTAGTTGCCCTGAGATTCTAATCAAGAGCTTTCTTTATTATTAAAATTCTATAGGACATCACCATGTCATTGGTACTAATCTTTGTGCTAAGACTAAATTGTTTTACATATAACAATCTATGCAGCTCCAGATGATCAAAAATTTTAGTATTTACGCAAAAAGTAATAGCGTACCTGTTTCAATATGCTTTGGTTTTGTTATACCTAGATTTATGGCGTAGGATATTTTATAGTATCTCATGTGCTCCTAATCCTTTGCCTAATTCTACTTTGGTGGAGTAGGTTTATGTAGCATATAATTTTAATAAATCAACAGAGACAATTTCAAGAAAACATACTCAGGAAGATCATTCCAAACAAAAATTTGGCCTCAAATGAAGATGCTCCTCGGGTGCTTGTTTCTTAACATGTCCCTAAGAATAATCGGGCTGACTGATGTGCCTTTCCATCCGTTTTGCCAGTAAGACAAAGGAGGTAATAATGTAGGAATCATTGTCATAAGGAAGTGAATCCACGTAGTTTAGAAAATAACCAATAATACTATACAACCCTACTGCAAAGAGGCCTGAGCAAGTCACAGGGAACAGTAAATGCTGGAAGGATTTTACAGAAACGAGTGACTCCCCCCCCCCTCTTTCTTGAGCAGGTAGTTTTCATCCAATTTTTGTGAACTCTTCAAGATGGATCAATGGAGATATGGATTCTCAAGAGACAAAACTTGTCTACTTTCTGTATGGTTTTAATTTTGAAGATGAGACTAGGGTATAACCATGGCACATTCAATTGGGGGTCAGTGGTTCCTTTGTTTTGATACATTGAAATAAGCCATTGAGGCGTCAGACCACTTTTATATTTCAGAACATCCAACTATAAGAACAACGAGGCTTGTGAAGGGTCTTTAATTTTTGGTATGGCCGTTGTTGCAGTATCATCAAAAGAGTAATCCAGAGGGGCTTTAAGGTTGTCTACGAACTCATTCAAGTAGATAAGAAAAAATAAGGCTCCAACTATCATCCTGAAGCTTATTCTTTAATCCCTCCCCCCTACATTCTTAATTCAGATAAATACTTTCTTATAATGTCATTTCACCACAGTGAAGAATCGGTCTGAGCAGGATTGCCAATAAGAATATTCTCATTTTAATAAACAGTTCTACTGTTCTCTGAATCCTTCTAAACAGTAGGATAAAGTGCCAGATTAGACATTTTACAGAAGAAGCAAATACTAAATGATTCAGTTTCAAAAGACTCAAAATCTAGGTGACTGAACTTATCAACAAAATAATTCATTCTCAATATCCTTAATTAGATTGAGTTACAGCACATCTATTCATGGCAGATAGTCACTGTTCTCATAACTGGTGCTTCAAAAGTGGAAATTTATGACCACGCATAAAAAAACTGAAATATTCTGTCAAATATGAGCTATAAAAGTATTTCTGTTATTTTTCGAGAAAAACACACCTCTGAATAACATTGATGCCTGGATGAGTCATGTTACTAGCTCTTTTTTCAATTGGGATTTAGTAAATAAGAGAAAATAAGGGTTATAATCAAAAATTTGGCCCCAGAAAATATCAATCAGATCACGAAGTGAGCTTTTTTTCCATTTAACTTAAGTTAGAATAGATTTATGCCAACTTTGGTTGTAACACAAAAGAACTGTCCTACTGAATACAATCTTCACGAGCCTAATCTTGGTTATGATATAATTTTTGAATTCTACAGCACAGCTTACCTGGCAGCAAATATAAAATGTACATTTGAAAGACTGAAGACGAATAAAGATATTGACGAGCTATTTAATGCCAATTATAATGCATCAGATGAAAGATACTTGTACAAAAGCATAATTGATTTTCTCATTGATACTAATATTGTTTGAAGAAAGCGGAGTGAGTGCAGAAGAGAGCGAGAGCGAGTAGCAAGAGCCGAATAGGTAGTAGCTGGCCTCCAGGCCTTAAATTGCGGGGATTATGGCAGCTCGAGTACTCATACTTCCCACAAACCATCCAGTTCCATTTGTTTCTTATTTTACTTCTTTTTTCTGTTATAAGAATTGCTTTTGTTATATGAAAACCAAGAGTATTATATTCCTTAAGAATTGAAGGAAAAAAATTGCTGATAAAAAAAAAAGAAATAAAAAGTGTTTATCTGTTGGTTGTGTTGCTTTTCGTTATATTAATTGTGTATTTAGATGAAACCTCCTAGAAGCCGAAAGGAGTCTATCATAGATTCCAGGTGCTGTTTTTCAAAAGAAAAAGAAGAGGTTGATAATGATCAAATGAATCAGTAGACTATTTGAGGGACCCCCCCCCCTCCCCACGCCCTTTTACCCCTAACAAATCCAATGAAATTTTTTAGATAGCGATTTTGCTCAAAATTGTCCAAAGATCAAATTACCATGACTCTAGGGCTGGCAACCCCCTCCCAGCCCCCAATACAAGAGCTGTAAGTTATGCAAGTTGCTTATTGTTAAGATATGAGCTGTTATGGAAAGGGTGGTCACATAAACTTTGGAGGGGGCTCATTCAATTGGAAATTGAAAGATCCAGAGACATTTTAAGATTCAAAAGTGATTGAAGGGCAACCACCCCCATGCCTTTTTCCCCAAATGCATCCAATCAACATTTTGAGATAGCCATCTTATTCAAAAAAGTCAAAATAACTATGCTTCCAGGGACAACAAAACCCCTCACAGCCCCTGGGACAAGTGTTGTAAATTATATAAGTTGCCAATTGTTTATATATAAGGTTGATTATTGGGAAAAGGGTACAAGTTTGATCCTGAGTATCCAATACAGCTAAGGGTATGAAGGTAAAACCTTTAGAAAATACTGAGGGGGATGTCAAACAACATCAAAACACACCATATGCAGGAGGGCTAACAAAATAGTACAGCATCAATATCTAAGGATAAGGGTCTTAAGCTGGAAGGATATGAAGCTAAATTCATGTTGAGAGGGAAGTAGAAAAAGAAATGGACAATCCATAGGGAAGGATTGTGAAATATCATATTTGTCCATTTTTAACATGCAGAATTCATCACTGGGAAATATAACCTGAATAAACTTGGTCATTACTACCCCCCCCCAGCACCAAAAATAAAGGCGTAGACCAAAAATATATCTGTGAACCAAGAAGGATTAGACAGCAAGTCCCAAAACATCATTCAACTTTCATCTGCTGCAATGACGCTTGGAAAATTAGGCCATCAAAATGTGCTCTTTCAGGAATCCCCCTCCCCCTACATAAAGACCTACCGCCTCTCCTTAATAATACATCCCTGTATTATGAAGCATATCACTTCAGTAAAATAAAGCATGAAAATAAATGCCAGAAACGTTTTGGTGCAATAATAAGGAAGGTGTCACCCTGGAGCACCCCTGTGGACATTACCCACATTTTCCCAGAGAAAAATCCTGCCAGACAATTGGATCACAGTTGAAACTTTCCCCCGGGCAACTCCACCATAACATTATTTCTATATGTAAAATTGTGCATCCAAAGAGAAAGTAAGACAAATAAAAAGAATTTTGTAGATGAATTTAGGGAAATACTTCCCAGAAAAACACCAAACTTGGGACTGTTTTAGTTTTTCAATTTTAGCATTTAAGATCTTCTTTCATTGTAAGTTTTATTTAATTTATATACACAGTTTGCTGTGGACAGCTCTTGGATACAGAGCTGAAATATTTTTTTGGAACCAGTTTCACTGTCTTAGGCAAATTCTCTGTTTTACTTGTTGTTGTTTTTATCCATGATCATTTGTTGGCAAACAATACACAATTCCAAATATTTCTTAGATCAGAGCTTGAAGCCTCTATAGTAGAGTTCTCTGATTGTAATGTAGTTAGGGAGGGGGCGGATGCCTCAAAGGATGCATTTCAATGTCAAAACATTATACTTCTCATTGATCCTTCAGATAAATACAGCATTAGTTCTAAGGGAGGGACAGGTGCATGGTTGTAGAAACTCAGGAAATGCTCATTCATTCAAAAATTGAGAGTTCAATACACAATTCCAAACATCTTTAGATGAAAGCTTTAAACCTCAACAGTAGCGTTCTCTGACTGTTTTTTAGTTAAGGAGGAGAGTGGATGCCTCAAAAGGTGCATTTTAATGCCAAAATATCCTAATTCTCACTGATCCTACAGATCAATACAGAATTCGACCTAAGGAAGGAGTGGGGGTGGTGGAGGTAGAAACTGGTACATAATCCCTCCTGGTTTCAAAGAATATTTCAGTTCTACACTGCTATTATGAAAGTAAAGAGTAACATTAAAGTCCAAAATGAGCAGAATTTATTCCTTAGAGGGAGGCATTAACTTCTTCGCCCCCTCCCCCTTCATGGTTGTAGAAACATTGGAGGAAGTTCATTCTATTGGAAAAAGAGAGTTCTAGTCCTTTTTTGTTTTAAGTTGAAAGTGATTGGAGACTAACAAGCGACATTCCTAGAACCATTTTTGATACTTAGTTTGTTTTTTTTTATGTTTAGAAAATGATCACACATCCATGGTCTGTCTTGGTAAAAAAAAAAAACATAATTCCAAACATTTGTAGAAGAGAGCTTTAAACCTCTACACTGGGATTCTCTGATTGTTTTGTGGTTAGCAAGGAGGGCAGATGCCTCAAAAGGTGAACTTTAATGACAAAACATCCTAACTTTTATTGATCCTTCATATGAATACAGAATAAGTTCTAAGGAAGGGGGTGAAGGTAGAAATTGATATATAATCCCTCTTGATTTCAGGGAATAATTCTGGTCTACACTGTTATTCCCAAAGTAATAAGTAACATTAAAACCCAAAATGAGCAGAATTTATTCTATATAGGAAAGGGACTGTCCCTTCCTCATCTCCAACCTCCACCTCAAGGTCACAGAAACTTCAGAGGATGCTCATTTGATCAGGAACTGACAATTCTAGTCTTTTTTTAAAGTCAAAAGTGATTGTAAACATACCTGCTCCTGTCCTATAACTGTTTTTAATACCTAGTCCTTTTGTTATCTCTTAGAACATCATATCAACATTTTAGGTAACTATTTTGTACTTTCTCTGTGACTGCTCAATTTTGCGTGTAATACATTATACATTATACATTGTACATTATACATTATACATTGCGTGTAATACAATAATACATCAAGATTTTGATAATAGCATTACCTGTAAGATGCCTCAGCAGACCTGTACTCAAAATTCTGAATTGGTGGAGGAACCGGCCTGCATGCAAACAGTGGCAAATTAAGGGTTTTAAGAGGGGGTGGCGGGGGGGGGGTATAGATAGAACTATTATAATATTTTTGATTTTGATGAATTCACAAAGGGGTAAATAGAATTTGATCAAAATTTAACTTTCCATTTATAAAATTGGCATTGGTGTAGTTTTCATTTTTTCTTCTTACATATTTGCATCAAAGTAAAGGGTAACTGCAGAAAAAATAAACTGTTTGCACAACAGAAGAGGTCTTTGTCTCATTGATCTGCAACCATTTACAGGGCTTATTAGCCTGCGAATCTTGATAATTATATGTTTCTTTCTGGTATGATAGTTCCAATGCTTTCAAATAATTGTCTATTTTATTTTTGTATCCCCTCCCCACTTATAGATTTGCAGATTTGCTCATTTGCAGAGAACATCTTAATAACAGTAGTATGATTAGATTCCTTATTTTGTGCTCCTTTTTAACATAATAGTCATTACCCTGATAATGCATCTTATTCCCCTCATCCCTGATGGACCTGTATATGGCAATAATAATAATATCTTCATTTCTTGTTTGATCTGTTGTGTAATGGGTATCTCCTTTGTAGAGTCAATAATATCCAGTTTAGTCTGTGATGAGTTTGTAATTGAATATGGATACAAAATACTATTTAAAGTGATTTAAAAATGAGAATAATAATGAAAGGAATCATGGTAAATCTGATTAATATCTTGATCCTCCATATTTTAAGATAAGAAGACCCTTATAACTAATATTGAATTTCAGCAGCTCTTCTGAAAGAAACATGTAAATAAAATTAGTACCATTAGTCCCTTATTTTATGTTACTTTTTAATATAATTAATTTTAAAAACTTTCCAAAAAATAAGTTTTTCAAAGAAAAATAAAGGCCATCTTAAACTTAAGCTCAGCAGATACAAATACCTTTAAAATTCAAACTCAAAACGACCAGAAATTATTATTAAAGAATAAATGAAACCAAAAACGAACAGAAATTAAATAAACAATCATAGCAAAAACATACAACAAGTAATAATATAAATGAATAAATAGATTTTAAACCGAGTAATGCTTAGATTGAATATGAAAATCAAGCTTAAAACGAAAAAAATATATTCCTAATGAAGTACAAATGAAACTTAAAACAAACAGAAATAAATAAACAATCAATGCAAACAAACATACAATAGATATTAATGTAAATTAATAAATAAATCATAAAACGAGTGAAACTTAAATTGAATATGCAAATCAACCTTGAAACAAACAAAAATCACTACAAACAAGAGTTTGGGTATGACCTCCTTCTCTCACTGTAAAAATCTAAAACCTACTGCATCATTGGCGCTTTACTGAAAACCAATTTTATGACAAATATTTTCTTTTGTACTTAATATTGAAAATAGACATTAAAATTATAGTAACATGTTGAACTGATGAGCCTTCAGCAATTAATATCATTATACATCAAATATTCAGTTTAATTTATTAGTTATTTTTAAAGTTGTTAAAGACGAATATAGTTTCACTACAAACAAGTGTTTGGATACTAACCCCTTCCTTAACTGTAAATAAAAACCACAAGCCTACTGCATCATTGCCGCTTAACTGAAAACGAATTATATTACAAATATTTTCTTTCCCAGTTCTTACAGCATTGAAAATAAAAATACAATTACAGTGAAAAAGATTCTTGAACTGATGGAACTATCAACAATTAATATCATTATACATCAAATATTCAATTTGATGTTGTTTATACTTTCCAAGACTATTCTATGACACATATAGTTTTCAGCAAAGCGCCAATGCCAGTGAGGCGATCTACCCAAACTCTTGTTTGTAGTTATTTTTATTCGATTCAAACTTGATTTGTATATTCAATTTTACTTTCACTCGTTTTAAGATTTATTTATTAATTTGTATTAATATCTATTGCATGTTTGTTTGCACTGATTGTTTATTTAATTTCTGTTCGTTTTAAGTTTCATTATACTTCAATAGGAAAATATTTTTTTCGTTTTAAGCTTGATTTCCATATTCCATCTAAGCATTACCCGCTTTAAGATCTATTTATTCATTTATATTATTACTTGTTGTATGTTTTTCCTATGATTGTTTATTTAGTTTCTGTTCGTTTTGGGTTTCCTTTATTCTTTAATACTAATTTCTGGTCATTTTGAGTTTGAATTTTAAAAGGTATTTTTATCTGCTGAGCTTAAGTTTAAAATGGCCTTTACTTTTCTTTGAAAAACCTATTTTTCGGAAATTTTTTTCATTAATTTTTGTTCGTTTTCGATTGCAAAAAATTTCAAGTTTTTAAATATTCCTTATTTCAAAATCAATCGTTAAAAAAAAAAATCAAATATTCATCAAAGTATCAAAACTGGTATTAAAGTAACAATATCAAAGTGAAAAAATGGGTTTGTGACAACCTCGGAGTTTTTATTATCTGATGTTTGAACTATTTTTAACAAAATTACTATCTCAAAATTCTTATCAGATGGGTTTGGGGAAAAAGGGCGTGGGGGACTAATTAAGCTTCGGTCTCTTTTGACTCTTTAAAAGTGAACTAGAACCTTCTATTTTCAATCAAATGAGCCCTCTCTGAAGTTTATACAAGTGTCCCTTCTATAAGAACCATATATATCCCCAGAGTATAACTTACAATGCCTGTCCCTGGGCCCTTGGGGGTTGTGTCAACCCTGGAGTTTTAATATCTGATGGTTAAACTATTTTTAACAAAATGGTCACATCAAATTTTTATCGGATGGGTTTGTCCATCCAATACACCCAAAGGAATGGAGGGCGGGAGGGGCTAGTTGCCCTCTGATCTTTTTTCACTCTGAGAAAATGAACTACAACTTAATTTCCGTTCAAATGAACCCTCTCCGAAGTTTATACAAGCATCCCTTTCATAAGAACCACATACGGCCCTAGGACATAGCTTACAATTCCTGCCCCCTGGGCCCTGGGGGGATGTGTCGACACCGGAGTTTTTGTTATCTGACCTTTGATTTATTTTGAAAAAATGGCTCTCTCCAAGTTCTCATTGGATGGGTTTGAGGAAAATATGACGTGGAGACCGAGGCTAGTTGCCCTCTGATCTCTTTTTACTCTTAAAAAGTGAACAAGAACTTTCAATTTCCAATCATATGAGCCTTCCAAAGTTTATACAAGCAAACCTTCCATAAGAACCATATATGCCCGAAGAGCAATACTTACAACGCCTGCTATGGGCCCTGGGGGGGGGGGGTGTGTTGACACATGAGTTTTTCTTACCTGACCTTTGAACTATTTTTAACGAAATAGCGATATGTAAAGGAGTTTTTTTATATGATCTTTGAACTATTTTTAACAAAATGGCTACCTCAAATTTTTTATCAGATGTATTTGGGGAAAAAGGGCTTGAGGGGGGCAGTTGCCCTCCAATCACTTTTGACTCTTAAAAAGGGAACTAGAACTCTCCATTTCCAATCGAATGAGCCCCCTTTGAAGTTTATATGATAACTTTTATAACTTTTGAACAATTTCCAAAAAACTGGCTGTCTCAAAATTTGTAGTGGATGGGTTTGGGGAAAAAAGAGCGTGGGGGGGGGGGGCTAGTTGCCCTTAACTCTCTTGACTCTTAAAAAGTGAACTAGAACTTTCAATTTCCAATCAAATGAGCCCTCTATAAAGTTTATACAAGCATCCTTTTCATAAGAACCATACAGGCCCTTAGGTCATAACTTAGAACGCCTTCCCCTGGGCCCTGGGAGGTTGTAGACACTGGATTTTTTCTTATATGACCTTTGAACTATTTTTAACAAAATGTCTATCTCAAAATTTAAGTCTATCAAAATTTATGTCTATCTCTTAAGAAGGGCACTAGAACTCTCGAGTTCCAATCGAGTGAGCCCCCTTTGAAGTTTATATGATGACCCCTTCTATATGAAGTACCTCTGGGAAAAAAAATAGATGGAGTGTGGGGGGAGGCTAGCTGCCCTCTAGCTGCCCTTTTGACTCTTAAAAAGTGAATTACAACTTTCAATTTCCAATCCAATGAGCCCTCTAAGAAGTTTATATGAGCATCCCTTCCATAAAAACCATATATGCCCCCAGGGCGTAACTTTAAATGCCTACCTCTGGGCCCTGGGGGGTTGTGTTGACACCAGAGTTTTCTGTTATCAGAACTTTGAACATTTTGTTTAACAAAATGTCTATCTCAAAATTTTTATCTGATGCATTTAGGACATGGAGGAGGGGGGGGCTAGTTGCCCTCTGATCTCTTTTGACTCTTAAAAAGTGAAAAGAATTTTCAACTTCCAATCAAATGAGCCCTCTCCAAAGTTTATACAAGCATCCCTTCCATAAGAACTATATATGCCCGTAGAGCATTACTCATAATGCCTGCCTCTGGGCCCTGGAGGGTTCTGTCAACACAGGAATTTTTCTAATCTGACCTTTGAACTATTTTTAATGAAATGGTTATTATACAATTTTATTGGATGGGCTTGGGGAAAAAGGGAGTGTTGGGGGGGCTAGTTGCCCTCGAATTCTTTTGAGTCTTAAAATTGAACTAGAACTTTTGATTTCCAATCAAATGAGCCCCCTCAGAAGTTTATACAAGCATCCCTTTCATAAGAACCATATACGCCCCAAGGACAACACTTACAACATCTATCCCCTGGGCCCTGGGGGGAGTTTTTGTTATATAATTTTTGAACAATTTCCAAAAAAAACTGGCTGTCTCAAAATTTGTAGTGGATGAGTTTGGGGAAAAAAGAGGAATGGGGGAGGGGCTAGTTGCCCTTAACTCTCTTGACTCTTAAAAAGTGAACTAGAACTTTCAATTTCCAATCAAATGAGCCCTCTATGAAGTTTATACAAGCATCCTTTTCATAAGAGCCATACATGCCCTTAGGGCATAACTTAGAACACCTTTCCCTGGGCCCTGGGGGGTTGTATTGACACCAGTTTTTTTCTTATCTGACCTTTGAACTATTTTTAACAAAATGTCTATCTCAAAATTTCCATCTAATGGGTTTGAAAAAGAATAGGCGGGGGGGGGGGCTAGCTGCCCTTGGATCTCTTTTGGCTATTAAAAAGTGAACTCAAACTTTCAGTTTTTAATCAAATGAGCCATCTCTGAAGTTTATACAACCATCCCTTTCATACAAACCATATATGCCCCATGACGCCTGTGTTTTTGTTATCTGACTTTTGAGCAATTTTTAACTTAATGGCTATATCAAAATTTTGATTGGATGCATTTGGAGAAAAAAGGGCATGGGGGGGGGGGGCTAGTTGCCCTCCAATCTCTTTTGACTCTAAAAAACTGAACTAGAACTTTCAATTTCCAATCAAATGAGCCATCTCTGAAGTTTTACAAGCATCCCTTCAATAAGAACAATATATTCCTCCAGGGCATAACTTAAAACACCAACCCTTGGACCCTGAGGGGCTGTGCAACACTGGAGTTATCATTATATGGTCTTGAACTATTTTGAAAAAAAAACTATCTCAAAGTTCTTATCAGATGGGTTTGAGGAAAAACAGGCATGGAGGGGGGGGGGGGGGGGGCTAGGTGCCCTCCAATCTCTTTTGACTCTTAAAAAATGAACTAGAACTCTCAATTTCCAATCAAATGAGCCTTCTTTGAAGTTAATACAAGCATCCCTTCCATGAGCCCATGTATGCCCCCAGGGCATAACTAACAATGCCTGCCCCCAGGCCCTGGGGGGTTGTGTTGACACCAGAATTTTTGTTACAGGATCTTTGAACTATTTTTAACAAAATAGCAATCTTGAAATTTTTATTGGATACATTTGGGAAAAAATTATTTGGGGAGGGGGGAATCTGGTTAGCCTCTAATATCTTTTGACACATAAAAAGTGAACTAGAACTTCCAATTTCCAATCAAATGAGCCCTCTCTGAAGTTTATAGAAGCATTCCTTCCATAAGAACCATTCATGCCCCCAGTCCATAACTTATAACCCTTGCCCCTGAAGACTATGGGAGGAGTGTCCTGCTTAAACATATAATTTCCAGAACTTTCAACTATGTTGAACAAAATGGCTATATCAAAATTTTGATTGGATGTGTTTGGGGATATGGTGGGTGTAGAAGGGGTGTCAGTTGCCTTAGAATCACTTTTGACTATTGAGAAAGGAACTAGCCATTTAAATTTCCAATTGAATGAGCCCTTTCTGAAGTTTCTACAACAACGCTGTCTATACAAAACCTTATATACCCCCAGGGCATAAATTACAACCCTTGCCCTGAGGGCTGTGGGGGGATTGTCATCCTCAAAGACCTAATTTCCAGAACTTAAAACTATGTTGAATAAAATGGCTATCTCAAAATTTTGATTGGCTGTGTTTTGGGGAAAAGGTGGGCGTGAGAGGGGGGTTAGTTGCCCTCCAATCACTTTCAACTATTAAAAAGGGGACTAGCCCTTTGAATTTCCAATGAAATGAACCTTTTTTGAAGTTTCTACAACAACGCCTTCTATACAAACCTTATATGCCCCCAGGGCATAACTTACAACCCTTGCCCTGAAGGTGTGGGGGAGTGTCCTCCTCAAAAACATAATTTATATCTGGAAATCAACTATAGTGAACAAAATGGCTATCTCAAAATTTTGATTGGATGTGTTTCAGGAAAAGGTGGGCATTGAAGGGTGTTAGTTGCCTTCCAATCACTTTCAACTATTAAAAAGGGGACAAGCCACTCCAATTTCCAATCGAATGAGCCTTTTTTGAAGTTTCTATGACAACTTCTTTGAAACAAAGTGCCATGCTCTAAAGCAAAAAAATATTAAATAATACATTGTGCCAACATTGTTCTTATTTGCCCCCCAGCATAACTTAAAACCCTTGCCCTGGGGGTTGTGGGGGAGTGTCTTCCTCAAAAACATATTTTCTATAAGGAAATCAACTATGCTGAACAACATGGCTATCTCAAAATTTCTATCGGATGTGTTTGGGGGAATGATGGGTGTAAGGGGGGGGGCTAGTTGCCCTCCAATCACTTTTGACTATTAAAAAGGGCACTACTTTTGACTATTAAAAAAGAGCTGCCTTTGAAGTTTCTACAACAACGCCTTTCATATGAAGTGCCTCTGGGAAAAAAATAATAAATAAATAATAATTAACTTTGGAGCCATATGGCCTTTACTATAGGCAACACTATAGTGTTGCCTCTTATAGGCTTAATTGTTATCCTGAGAATACACTGCATCTCTGTAATGGTCCCAGACATATCTCTAAGCTAGAATATATACAGAACTAAAAGAAAACACTAAACCAACAAAATTCTTACTTTATAATATGCATCATGTTTCTATTAATCATATTATCATGTGTCCTTCTACATTTTTTAATAAACTTTTCTCTAAAATTCAATTGAAATCAATTGGACAGACTGTTTTCATAAGTCAAAAATTTTGAAAACTTGTTTTAAAGAAAATAGATGACATATCACAAGATCATAAACAGTGAATAAGTATACTAATTAGGATTAGACCTAGATATGGGATCATAATGGTAATGGTGGGGGGAGTGGGGTTGTGTTGCATTGTCAGAGTGACAACTGTTGCATTAAAAAGGGAGCATAAAATAAGGAATCTATTATAAAACCATGTTTGTCTTTTATAAATAAGTTTAGCCAAACTGAAATTTTATCCCCTTATTGAATTCTTTGAAATTTTCAATACTTACTTGGGATTTAGGAAAGCTCTGAGGCTCAGAATACTTTCCCCAGTCACATAGGTGACAGCAGGGGGGGGGCAGAGCCCACCCTTGGAAATTTGGGACTATAAAGCAATTATAAGGAAACCAAAGGAAAGAGAGGAGAATAGGGAAAAACCATGGAAAAAATGTGTGTTTCTTCATTGTTGGCTGCCTGCCAATAGATTTTGGCCCTTAATAAGGAAAATATAAGTTCTAATTTGTGACTGTGTGACCCTTTTCCAGTTTTTCACAAACATTTTTCTATATGATTTGGTTGGAGTAACAAAAAAAAAATTAAATTCTTCATAGCAATGAATGGTAAGTAATTAAGGATCCTTGTCAATAACAAAAGAGCCTAATTATTGATAAATTCAATCAAAGAAACAGCTTTTTATCCTGATCCTAAATATGTATTTGTTTATTAGTAATTAGTGCACTTAATAGCACACAAGAAAGTTTATATAATTATAGAAACACAAGGAAAACAACTTACAAATGGGCACTTTTTGTAAAAAATAGAACAATCAACCATTGCTTACATTGCAAGAGCACCCATGAGCTGGATATATGAAGCAACTATAATCAAAAATATTTCCCCTGAACCAAGTTCTGACAATTTCTATATTTTCCCCCTGAACAGATACGTTTTTTGGGCTTTATTATCATTTTTTTCAGGAGTGATAGTATTTATCTATTTGTCACTTTGAAAAAGATTAATTTTTTACAGTTATGAAGTATAAAGGTGTCAAATATATAGTTTTTGGGATTCAAAATTAAACTAAAATATTGAACTTTTTTTTTTTGATTTTCTTAATCTTAGTTTTAATGTTTTACTTTGAACAAACTACTTTAATAATGCATTACTTTTTATAAACACTGATTCTAAAGGCATTGAATATTTTGATTATTGATAATCCAGTTCAAAACTGTCAATACTGTTAAAAAATATCTGTCCAATGCTTCAGCATTACTCAACAGAACTGAATAGAGCAAGCTGTTGAGGAGGAGACAAACCCCCTCATATAATTACTAATTTCTGTTTGTTTTCAGTTTTAATGTTGCTCCTTACTTTCAGTTGAAAGTAGTTTTTATTTAATTTCTAATCTTTTTTAAATAATGCCAGGATACCCATTTCCCACAGAAATATCCTCTACACAATTCAACCCTGGCAAAAATTATCCCAGACAATTGTCCTTGACATCTCTATGCATAAAATTGAATTGGTATAAGAGAAAGCAAGACATTTAAAGAAATTTTGTATAGGATTTCTGGCAAATTTACCCAATGTAAAATTTCCCCTGAAAAGTTCACCCCCCCCCTGGAAGCTTCCCTTGATATAGAAAATTCTTGCAGTACAAAATACTCCCAGCAGAAAATTTGTCCTCCCCTCCCCACCTGAAAAATGTATACATACTTCCCAATAACAAATACTATATGTAAACAATGGGCAAATTTTATAACTTAAAAATCTTTCCCATGGGCTGTAGGGGGTCATTTTATCTCCAAAGACATTGTTATTGGGCCTTTCAAATATGCTGAACAAAAAAGCTATCTCTCACTTTTGATTGGACAATTTTGGGAACAAAGGCATGGGAGGGGCCTAGTTGCTCTGCAATTTTTTGGTCAATTAAAAATGGTAGTAGAACTTTATATTTCCATTAGAATGTGCCCTCTCTTGACATTCTAGGTGCAATGGGTTCAGGGGCATTTTTTGGGGTTGGCATATACTCCATGCCCTTTGACTATCCAGATATGGACCCCTCTTGCCCCCCCCCCTACCAATAAAAATGGTGGAGATTTGACCCTGACTGGGTTGATACAATCACCCCTGGGAAAATAAAATTATTCATACTTTTATATCAATTAGCTTCTCAGAATTTTAAATTGATTGCAAATTAGTCATCTTTGGGGTAAAGTCATAGTTTGATACCCTAAAATAGCAGCAAGCAAGAATTTCCTCTGGCCTAATCTTTATGGTCACTTAACAAAGAGCTTTAAATTTACATTTGAATGAGCTCTCTTCAAACTATCTTGGACCTATGGTTTGATACAATCACTCCTGGTAAAAAATTCCATGCTTTGAAGATTGGAGCTTGAAACCTCTATGGTAGGATTCTTTGATATGAAGTATCTAATAAAGGGATTTTTAATAAGATTGCTTGCTTTTTGGGGGTGTTTTTCTTTTTTCAAAAATCAGGCAAATTTTCTCAGATTTTTGGTTTTGGGTGGGTAACAATAAACTGAGAGAATTTTATATATTTAGAATCAGCATAAAAAGCCAATACTGCCAGTGTACCAATTTTCATGAGAATTTCATTTTTAGTTTTGGTGAATTTTGGCCCAAGTCACATTTTACTTTCAGTTTCTTATCACAAACTATTTGATAAGATTATCTTGTGAAGAAAATTTTTCTGAACCTGTTCATTTTATTTAGTTGAATAGGACAATAAAAGGAAAGAGGGTTGTTTTGACAGCTAGATAGTAAGTTTAAATTTTGTTTTCTTTCACTATCCTATTTTTTTTTAATGTCTTGTTATATGAGGAATTTAAGTTTGAGGGGGAGAATTGTCCTGTTATGAAAGAGGTGCATTTTACATGACTGGTATGCTATAAAATCAAAATGAGGTATCTATGTAGGCAGGAGGATTTTTGAGTATCTCTACTCTTTTTGTAAATTATTCTAAGGAATCTATGGAAGCAATAAATCTTTCTGTAATTTTTTGTTTGAGTTTATTTAAGGTTAAATGCATAATAATTAAATATATTATTGTTTAAATAAATTGATACCTTTGCCAGTCATTCAAATTTTCCTGTATTTAGTTTCATTTTGCATGCAATTTCAATAGGCCTACTCTATCATTTGAGTGGTTTTTTTTTCCTAAAATTATTTAAACATGGACTTTTTCCTGCAAAAAAATATCCTGAAATTTATTCCATCACCCAACCACCACTGTTATTTTGGCATCTGGCCCCCCTATAAAATTTTTGGCCAGTGCCATTGTCTAGTCATGTGTGTGCTGTACATTTATTTCTAAAGTTTATATAGCTATGAAATTCATGAAGCATCATTTCTCTCCTATGATGGAAGGGGTGAAGGTAGCGTAGTTCAAAAGAAATTCCCTGCACATTAGGCCAATATAAGCTCTGGGTCTATTCTTGAAAATTTTATTCATCTAGCATACTTATTTTCCAAGATTATAATAAGCTTCATTTAAAATCAACTTATATTCCTAGCAGTCAGCAAGTAGACCTAAATCCAATGGGTACAAGGCCTAGCCTAGCTGAATATTCTGTGAAACTTCATTAAATTACATCTTTTATATTGCCATAGCGTTTCTTTGCCTCTTGAGAAAGGTTCTTCAGCTCTGTTTGCAAGCTTTCAATTAGCTTAGCTGCTACTTCTTTATCTTGCATTTCATTAGTTTTTACTTGAATTTATGAACAGTTGTTAAATAAGGTGATTTCCAATTTTTTCTATGTGAAATGATAGACTATACATGACTGACATCTATTTACATTAATGCTTTCAGTTAGCTAGCAGGTTTGAGAATATGGTGGCTGTTGAATTTAATAAAAAGAAAAGGTTTTATTACAAAAAGACAGCATTTATAAAATAAGACTAGACAGTAGATACTAATCTGAAATTATACTGCGATCTTTTTATTTTTTGTTAAGGCGCATTCGAACATTCCAAGATTACTTATTGAACAAGCCCGGTTACGTGTCTTTAGCGTTTCAGGAGATGCAATGATGCCATTACACGTGGCATTTTGAACGAGTATCCAACATTGAGATCCACGGGCCACTGTCCAAGGCGTGAAGATCAGCTTGTATTGAAGTTTGTTATTAAATCACAGCCTCTTTGAAATTAAAACATTGCTCTGGAAGCGAGAAGAAAGATCAATGGTCAAAAATGACGTAGAGTCGCTTGGAGGCTTACATCCCTTTGGTTGGCTCTGGGACAGAAATTAGCTCTACCAAGTCAAAGCCGTTGCATTTGACCGTGCCCCATGGAAGACTTCGGATACCAGGGGAGACAGAGCACCGTCTAGTTTCCTTTAAAATTATGTAAAGAAAGGATACCAGAACTTAGTAGGATTAATGCTTGAAACAGTTTGGATCAGTTGTTGGATAAGTTGCAACTGTTAGCTCTGGAAAACCAAGAATAATTGAGGATATATGACGTCAAATATGACAATTTTTTCAAAAATATGTGAAATTATGTGCAGAGAACAAAGAGGGCAATGATAGCGAAAAGTGGCACACATTCAGGGATTTTTGAACGAGCCATGTTTACAGTAAAGTACGCGTGATTAGTGTTACTATTCGCTTAGCTGTCTATATCATTTCAGTTTAAAAAAAATTTCCAGATAAATTATTTTTTATTATCTTTGAAGGATTCCATCCAGGGAATTTAATATTAAGTGAGTCGGATAAAGGAGGCTCGAACGCACTCCAAGTTTCACAGAAAGATTATTTTTCCTCCTAATTCTTCTTCGTACTTTTATTATCTTTTTGATAGAGGGGTTTGATTAAAGTCTGCCTAAAAATTTTTAAGTACATCTCCTTTAGAAAAAAAAATCATATTCATAGTTTTCAGTATCTTATCTCTTGCTAAATAACCACTATATTTCAAAACTCATTTATCACGGTATCAGTAGTTTATGTCCTACTCTCTTTTAATCTTTTTGGTGGTGTTGTAATTCCTCCTCACAGAATAAATCATCCTTCAATTCTAAATTTTGAAGTAGATTTTTGCTGTCATCAAAATTACTTGCTACAGCTTTCTACATCATTTTCTATTGCTACTGGATGTTATTACAACAAACCCAGTTCAAAGTGGGACTTGACTATTTCCTGACTTTTTATTTAATTTTGTTATCAACCCTGTTGCCTTCATCCGAATAAAGGCTATTAAATCGATATTTCTGGAAAGCGCTGCAATACTGTATCAGCTGCAGAGTAAAATATGGCAGAATGTCTTTGATTAAATGTACTAACCAAGTGTTGTGCTTCATCTTTCCCTGTGCATGACTAGCAGCTAAGAAAAGGGAACAAAATCTTACTTAGTGCTTAGTCTTTTTTTTTAAAAGAAAATCAAACCTGAATAAATTCATGCCAGTAACCATAAATTATTTGACCAGTTTGAATCAAGAAGATGCAGAAAGTTGCTCCTTACTTCCAAAGACCAAATTCGATGTCTAGAGCTGACTATTGAAATGCAAAATGTTAGTGTAAAGAGTAAGGATACGAATCTATTATAAGTGCAAACTCTAAACCCTGTTCTTGGAAGCCTATTGAAGGAAACAGATGAAATATATAGTTGAATAAAAAACCTTAAGTCTTAGCGGGCTTATGAAACTTAGTGAATTGGTTCTAAGAGAAAAGAAATTTGTTATCTAGGAACTAAAGGTATTGAATTTAAGAATCAATAGGCTAGCTAGTAAACGTGAGAAACCAAATCTTTTACTAAGCCTGTTAGCACGACAAATAATGGTAATTATCAGTCCCCAACTATGTCTATTCTATGTTTCCCTTTACTCTAATTATAAAATTTTTACTGAAAGTCTTTTTCAAAGTCTTTTAATTGTCAATTAAATACGATGAACATTAATTGTATTACTGAGAACAATGAAGCCCCTAAGGTGACTAGGCCAGCTGCATAGGCCCATTAAAAATGCAATGTAATCTGGAATCAGAACTAGGTCCAATTGTCTCTGACCCAAATAGTAAGATTGTCTCTTACCCAAATTGTAAAACCCGTCTATCAAAATCATAAAACATAAATCGAAAAAAAAGTCTCACGAGAGAACTGACACCTGGTTTATAGATAAGAGTATTTGCAAATTTCATGAAAAAATCCAAATAGTAATAATTAAAACAAGTCTCACGAAAGAATTAGCACCCGGTACTTATAGAGTATTTGCAAAATTTATGAGAATATAACAGCAAGAGAGGCAATAGTTGCAGTTATTTAAATTTTTGCAGAGAGTACTTT
Source organism: Artemia sinica (assembly GCA_027921565.1). NCBI lineage: Eukaryota > Metazoa > Arthropoda > Branchiopoda > Anostraca > Artemiidae > Artemia > Artemia sinica. The sequence goes on from CM051259.1 coordinate 58,027,177, forward strand.
ACAGGAATCAGGTGTTAGATGCCTAATTGCGAGCTTTTTCACCCTGATGAATGCAAATACATGCCTATCGTTTATACTCTAGTGAATGCAACAAAATATTTATAGTGTTTGGGTATTAGGCCGTTGAAAGGCTACGTCAATAAATAACCCTGAACATTTACTAATATTTAAGATGAAAATTCATTCCTTCATTACTGGACATCCAAGTTCAACCACAAAAACAACTGTTTTACATCAGCCTACTATTCTGGAAAGAAGAGTAAATTGTCTAACAGCAGGACCCACCCAGTTCATTCAGTCATGATAAACCAACTACCCACTATCTTTGAAGCCCGACAGAAGATACCCTCACTGCAGCTTAGCCCTACCCATTTGTTAGAGAGCATAATTTCACTAAAAATTGTGAATCCTTGAGCTAAAATAGCCCTCTCCTTCTTATTCCAAGCTATTAATTGCTAATGTAATGTTTGTCACTAAAGTTGGTCATTACTCAGGTCTGAGCTCCTTTGGATGCAAAGTTGGGACACAAATTTGTTACTTTCAATACCCTTTGAAAGTCAATAAAATATATAAATAATGAGATAATTGTATTCTCTTCTATATACTAGAGTAGAGCAACGGACAATTCTTTTTAAAAAAATTAAATGTTTAGTTCTCATGACTTTACATTTATGATTCTTGGGTGGTATGTAGAGACAATAAATCAATGGAGATGTGTCGCATATATATTTTTATGTACACTATGGCCCATGGCCGCCGACAGAAAGTTTTCCAGGGGGGGGGGGGGCAGACAGCAAAATAGCAGTTGTGGTTGGGTGACAGTTTAGGTGGTTTAGGGCACCAAACTACGACTTTACCCCGAAGAGGAAAAAATTGCGATCAATTTAAAATTTTGAGAAGCTAATTGATTTAAAAGTATCAATAACTATATTTTAGGCTTCAATGTTGCAAAAGAAGTAATGCCAAATGGTGGCAGTACTGGATTCAACCAAGTTGATTCGCTTTATATGTAATGAAATTAGCCTACGTTTGGTGATCTGTAATTGCACATCAGCTATAATGAAGGGGGAGTGAGTCATTGGTTAGGTGGTGGTAGGGTAGATTCCTAAAAAAGTATATTTTAACAGACAAACTGCTTACTCTTCCTGTGGCTTCAGATAAATGTTGAAAGAGGTAGTGGGGAGTAGGAATTAATTAAAATCTTTCGCTATGCAGCTAAAATGTTACATTCCCATATCTAAAAGCACATAGATGGAAAAGGCAATGCAGGTCATCATCAGCCCTGCCAGAAAATTTTTTGGGGTAGCAAATACTGCTTAGTTTTCTAAGCAATAGAAACTTAGTTTTCAGCAAATTTAAATGAAAATATTTTTCTTTTTCTATTTATAAAAAGTACTTCAATGTATTTAAACAAATGTATGTAATGTATTTATCGATAAGAAAATCCCATTGTAGAGGTAGTGATGGCTTCAATTATATAGACTTCAGTTATATAAGACTTTTCACAAAAAATTACTTTCCTCGCCAATTTTTTAAGTATATTAAAATTTTATCCAAAATGAAATTGCAAATTTAAACGTAGGACGGCACTAATCAACCTACAATTACTGATTTACACATTTTAAACGCAATTAACCGGGGATGTAAGGGACCGGTACCTCAAATTATATCTTGGTTAGGCCTGGGTATGATTTGGAAAATAATCGCAAAATTAAATAAAAAAAGAGCTTTTTAACTGAAAGCAAGGAACAGATTTAGAACCTATTTGAACAAAATATTCTTTGTATGAAGGGGGCTGTCTGCTCCTTAGCTCCCTACTCTTTACTGTGAAGTTCGGCTTTTTTCCAAATTTGTAAGAAAATATGTAATTAGAAAAAACATTTTTCAAAAAACTAAAACACTTTTGTTTAACGAACAAAGCGTTGAGAAGGGGACAGTCCCCATTATATACAGAGTAATTTATATTTATTTTAAATTTTAAACTTGCTCCTTACTTTAGTTGAAAAACCTTTCTATTTGTTTAATTACATTTCATGAAACTGCAAGGTTTCATGAATACAATACTTTTGGTAGCCCAGAAGCAACTATCAATATTTCAATGATCTCAATTGGGATTTTGATGGATAATCAAACAGCTCATGGTAACGAACTGTAAGTAAGGACCGACCCGGCTTAATAGTAACCGAAACTCTAAAAAACAGAAATTTTGATAAAAAGAATTGGCTTATTATGCTGATTTCTAATATATAAGTTTCATTAAATTTAGTCTTACACATTAAAAGCTACGAGCCAGAAAAAATTTGTCTGATTTTCAAAAAAGGGGAAAGACCCCCTAGAATTCATAGAATTATAATGAAAAACACATCATCAGATTTAGCGTATTAAAGAATACTGTTGTATAGGTTTCAAGCTCACATCTGCAAAAATGTGGAATTTTGTAATTTTTGCCAGAAGAAAGATCACGGACGCGTTTTTATTATTTTTTTCCCCCCAGGGGTGATCGTATCGGCCCAATAGGCCTAGAACATCGGGAGATTGTTTATTCTAGTGCCCTTTTTAAGTGACCAAAAAAATTAGAGGGCAACTAGGCCCCCCTCCCATGCTACTTTTTTCCCAAAATCGTCCGATCAAAATTTTGAAATAGCTTTTTTGTTCAGCATAGTTGAAAAGCCAAATTACTATGTCTTCGGACATAAAATGACCCCCCTAAAGCCCCTGAGGAAAGGTTTTTAAGTTATAAAATTTGACCATTGTTTATTTTTTATTGGGAGATATGCAAATATTTTTCAGGTGGGAGGGGAGGACGAATTTTCTGCTGGGAAAATTTTCCATGGAGAGGGAAGCTTCCAGGGGGTGAACTTTTCAGGGGAAATTTTACACTGGGTGAATTTACCCGAATTCCTATACGAAATTTCTTTGTATGTCTTGTTTTCTCTTTACCAATTCAATTTTAGCCGTGGAGATGTTAAAGGTAACTGTCCGGGGTAAATTTTCGCCGAAATTGAAATGCCTAGAGGATATTTCTATGGGGAGGGGGATTTGTTCGTGGAAGCGGAGACAGGTATCCTGGCGTTATTTAAAAATAATCAGAAATTAACCAAAAAAAGAGTTTTTTCAACTGGAAGTAAGGAGCAACATTAAAACTTAAAACGAAATGAAACTATTACGTATATGAGGGGGAGTTTCTCCTCAACACCTCGCTCTTTATGCTAAAGTTTTAGTTTTCCCCGAATTCTTTAAAAACGACTCCTGAAACACAAGGGTCGTTTAATTAGAACAATAAGTAACTTTTTTTAAAGTGCCGAAAGACTGTAGCGTGAAGAGCAAAGTGTTGAACAGGGGGCAACCCCCCTCACAGACGAAAAATAATTTCTGTTCGTTTCAAGTTTTAATGTTGCTGCTTATTTTCAGTTAATTTCGACAATTTTGAACTTGGTTATCAAACACCAAAATATTCAATGCATTATCAAAGTAGTTTGTTCAAAGTAAAACATTAAAACTAAGATTAAGAAAATCAGATAAAGATTTTTAAGTCAATAATTTTAATTTAATTTTGAATACCAAAAACCAATATACTTGACACCTTTATACTTCATAACTGTAAAAAATTAAATCTTTTTCAAAGTGACAACTAGACAAATACAATCACCTCTGAAAAAAATGATAATAAAACACAAAAAACCGTGTCCGTTCAAAGGGAAAATACAGAAATTCCCAGCATTCCGTTCAGGAGAAACATTTCTGATTATAGTGGCTTCATATATCAGCTCATGGATACTCTTACAATGCAAGCAAAAGTTGACGGCATTGTTTTACCGAAATTGCCCCTTATTAAGTTGTTTTCCTTGTGTTTACTATAATTATATAAAAACAAGTTTTTTTTAACTGAAAGTAAGGAGCGACATTAAAACTTAAAACGAACAGAAATTATTCCGTATATGAAAGGGGCTGTCCCCTCCTCAACGCCTCGCTTTTTACGCTAAAGTTTTTTATTGTTTTAAAAAATAAAGTTGTGAGACAGAGTCAAACTTTAGCGTAAAGAGCGAGGCGTTGACCCGACCCAGGTACCAAAGAAGTGACTTTAGTTTTACCGTAAATCTAACGTCAAAACATGAATAAATTACTAAACAGTCCACTTTATAAAATATACGTTAACTCTACAAAGGAGACTTTCCAAAAAATCCATAAATATAGATATAAATATGGATCCTTCATACCAAGCATATCCTTTTCATGACTTTGAATTGTACGTCACGACATTCAGGAGATTTTAGGCAAAGATACCCCGAGTTTTTTGGTAATGAACGGTTAGTCAGAGGGTCACTAATTACCGTTACTTTCTTCTGGGTCAAAATTGTTGTCCTTTCCTGTATTGGAGAGAAAAAAGCTTTGTGAAAAACATACAGGCAATTCCATTTCATGGAACTCTGCGTGAAATATAAATTGTAGAAACAAGGAAATCGAATTACAGGAAGATTCTAACTAAGTTAATGATTGGTTGCATTTTGTGCACATTTCATTAGCAATGCTTAATCAACGGGGTTCTTCCATCACGTTTTGATTTGGATTTTATTTAACTGATTATCAATAATGGTGTCAGCAATTTTATCTTCAATATCTTTTTGTGCTCTCTAGGTTGTTAATTAGATTCCTTGGCTTGATAAGTTGTGCTTAACACAGTTTAATTAAAAATCGACCCTTGATTTAAGTTTGCAGATGATTTGCATGTGTTGTAGAAATCCTTAAAATGACATTGATAAGTTCAAGCTTATTTTAAGCGTACCTAAGAACAACTTCACGCCCAGTAGCAGTGCCATTTTTAAATTTCAGAATGAAACCAAAATGTAGTAAGAACATAATTTTTGTTTAAAGTGGCTTATTATTTCCTTGACTTGACAGATCATACCCTTGGCCTACCTTAGCATCGAGTTAATCTTTTTTCTAACTTAATTTATTGTACTTCAGAGCAGCACTATTACTTTGTAGCTTTTCTTTTGGTAATCAGCAAATTTTAGCACAGCAATGGTTAGAATGGACACTCGAACATTTAATGAGAGAAAAGAGAAATAATCCTTTCTCTTTCACATTTTTTAATCCTTTCTTCACAAAGAAGTGAAGAAAAAAACCTGAAACGATTCTTAAAGTAAACTTCTTAAGAATCATTTAATGTCAAAATTGTGCAGAACATATTATGTCTAAGAATTCTGTATATCTAATTATTTCTAGAGCATAATTTTTCCTGCAACTAAAGAATTTTTACAAACACTATCCCTCATAGCTGCAGCTTTCAAGTCTTTTTATTGCTATATAATTTTTCTTCTGGTATTAAAAAATTATAACTTGAATTTTGACAAAAATTGTCCTTAGAAGCATAGAGTGACCGAAAGTCACTGTCCTAAGAAGCATTGTGACCTCTGATTTTTTCGTGGATTTTTCGAAAGCTTGTCAAAACTTGCCCTGGTTCGAACATGAAGCAATAAGAGAAATCCGTAAAAAGATAATTGTATTTATAAAATAATCAAAACAAAATTTGTATATACCAATATCACAGAAGTGCAAACCCTTCGCAGCAGGCAATGCAAACCAAAAATGTTTTTAACATTAAAACTCACTCTAGAAAACTGAGACAATTTGAGTATGAATACATAGTCAGTCAAACAATTAATATATATATATATATATATATATATATATATATATATATATATATATATATATATATATATATATATATATATATATATAAAATCTAACAAGAGCTATACTCGTAACAAGTTCATAAAAATCTTTCAACAGAATCTGTTACATAGGTAAGCTGACCACAGCAATAAGAACTACATTAAGGCTCAGAACAACTTTAGTTTTCCTAGATTTGATGCCTTAGATTCATAGATAAACATAGCCAACATTTTAGGTAGACGGCAATGAAAGAATTTTCTGACAGAGACTTTGACCCCCCCCCCCCTTAAAAAACTTTATCATTGCTCTAATCTTACCCCCGAGGCTATTCGCAAAATCTTAGGATCAAGACATTTCTCTTCGTATATAGGTGTGCATATATTGCACACCTATATACGATTTATATTTTTATTTATTTATAATATAATAAATATATTTATTGTGCATATATTTATTTGTGTATATATTATATTTTTCTGTTTTCAACCTGAAAAACCAAAAGGACGGTTCTAGGGGTTTAAAGACGTCAATAATCAATACAATAGTCATCAATAATGTATCTGCCTCAAATTTGCACAGGAATAACTGTTTTCTATAGAAACAGTAAATACAGAGTACAAAGTTTGTACAGAACGTACAAAACGTTGGTCAACACTCTTCTCATAACCCTTTTTCCTTCTTTTTTTTCGCAGTTAACCGTTTAGTCATATGAAGAACAAAATATTCTACTAAATTACAAGCAGGTTTTATTTCAAAATTGGAAAGGGAACCATAATAAAAGCAGGAAAAACTTCCCTTTGGTTCAGTTTTTGTTTTGAGTTTTTTTTACAATAATGACATTGAAAAAAAAAACGGCGCTTTTTTTTAAATTCGTTTTTTGTATGATTGCTTCTATCTCACACACTTCAAAAATTATAAAAGTTTTCTTTTTCGATAAATTCTCTCAACTTGGTATTTAGCAGCTTCGTTAATTTGATATTCATCCTAATTTTTCAAACACTTTTAAATTTAAAAATACTATTGTTATTTTATATCGAAAACCCGGGAGTTCATGCAAGGAATTTTTGGGTGGGAGTTTTCCAGGGGGTTCATTTTCAAATGAATTTGATATGCATGTCTTTTCTCGACTCTGCATATGTAATCAAAATAAATTGATTACGTCTATTATATAAATGTACAGTAATGGAGACTGTATTTAGTATGAGATCAACTCTACTGTGGAAAGCATGACATTTGGAAAAAGTCGATGTTCGTGTATATTGATTCAGTTCATTATCGTGTTTTTCGATTTATGGGCTAGGTTCCCCAAAGCAGGGAAATTGTTAAGGAGAATTTTTCCAAGAGAACATTCTGTGGGAGAGGGGGTGAAGGAATTTTCCGCAGAATTTTTGTCAAGGGGAAGAGAGTTTTCCGCATGATAGAAAATTTTCATGAGGAGAATTGGTTGTCCGCGGGGGACAACCAGTTTTAAATACTTTTAAATTTGAAAATTCGATCGTTATTAATACGCTTGAGGGAATTTTCCGCGGGGGAGAATTTTTATGGGGGGGGGGATTCTTCTTGAGTTTATTTTCTTTTGAGATTGCAGCAATGCTCGACGAATAGGCTACTAGTAAATACAAATTCTAAGGCTCAACCTGTTAAGAACACCGTGTCTACTGTGCCGCGGTGTTGTACCCTTCTTTTTCATTTGTGACTATCTTAGGAACTACATTTAATTTTGAGAGTTCGTTCGCTGTTCATGTCCCAGAGCTGGCGAAGAAATGAAATTGTGGTTTACGGATGTTGGTGGTCATCTCTTGCTTAGGTTTTCTGGTTTACTAACTGAAAACCGGCATAACCGACATTTATTCTCGCTCTCCTAGATAATTTGTGTTTTGTGAGTTCACCATAATGAGTATCTGAACAATGGTTTGTCGGGAATTTAGAAACAAGATCTAAGGGTATACTTTTGGAAAATATTTGTTGACTACAACTCGAGCCTGAAATCACTAAAATTTACCAAGTCTTCACGAGCGCCATTTTCAGTTGACGATCCACTCAGTCCACTTCTTGCTTTCAAGTTCTCAGTATCATATATTACTACCACCTGCTTTCCCAGTGCTCCTTTGATATCCGAGATCATAACGAAACAAATTTCTTCCCAACCCCGTAACCTGACAAAAATCATCCGTGGCCAAATTTTCAAATGAAAATTTTCCTACAAATTTCCTTTCTGAAGAAAGGATAAGTGCACTCAAACATCCCAAAATTGCTTATCCGAAAAGTCCGGTTATTGTCTGATAAGTTACACCTGCTAACCCAGGAAAATGCAGGATTACTGAGGATAAGTGACGTCATATGCGAACAAAAATATAATCTTTTCAAACATGGAAAAATATGTAAAATAACATGGAAATAAAAAAAAGAGACAGTAATTATGAAATGTAACACACCTTCAAGGGTTTGTAAATCAGCTATGTTTGCGGTAGAGTACACGTGATTAATGTTGTTGTTGGTCTAGTTGCCTATGGTGTTTCAGCTAACAAGCTGTCAGATAAGTATTTATTGTTATCTTTAACGGATTACACCCAGGAAACTTAATATTACGATTAAATGATTCGGATAAGGGAACGCATTCGATGTCTTTGTTTTTGTCTTTAATAATGTGAATTAACTTTAAATAAACATTCCGGGCCGTTCTCAGCAAAGCCCATATATAAATGAAATAAGACTTGCAAGTAAATGCTATCGTTAAAACTAAAACAGTCCCAGAATAATTACTTCAAGGAAGTTCAAACCGCGAGTGAACAGGAAACAACACGAAACGGGCAACTCATTCAGGTATATACCAATAAAGCACATGTTTTTAATGCGTTTCTTGCTCTTTAGCAGCTAGCTTAAAAAGTATTTTTATCAGAGGTTTATTGGTATAGGCTATTGGGTTTGTAATATAATTTGTTAAATCACTTTTAACAACAAAAAGTGAATAATATATGACGAGAAAAGATAAGCATTTCTCGGCATGAAAACGATGCTGAGAAGAATTCTAGGTAAGCCATATATATCAACTCACTTACCTGAGGAAAAGAACAGGTGTCAAAACAACTCCGAGAACAGGCAAATCTTGAGACGATGGCACAAGGAATCCAAATGCATCCATTTGTAATAAATCTTTTCCAGCATATTCAAAATTAGTTAGCCCTAAAATGACAGACAATATGACACTGTGAAACAACAATGAAAACGACAGGGGAGGGCAGAGGGGTCAGAGGAATTTGCCTGGTTGGTGATATAAAACCAAATAAAAGGTACAATTTTTTCTTCACATTTTCAGGGATCTACAAAAAGAAATTGCTGAAAATCCCCACTAAACAGTTCATATTACACTACTATACCATGAAAAAAAACCGACTTTTTTTCATAAGAAGATTGCATTTCGCATAACTATTTTGTTTATTTTATTTTTCTTCGGATTTCCAGAGGCAGAAGGTACTGTGAACCAATATTTTCGGGGGGGGGGGGTTACACTATCATTATTTTCTGTTAATCTGTGCCAAATAGCCCACATCAGTATGCCATGAAAGGAACGGCAATTTTTTTCGAAAACAATTTGTATTTTGCATCGTTATGCTGTTTATAATATTTACCAAATTATTATACCTTCTATCATGCTATTTTTACAGCATAATAATCCCCATAAGTCCCTCCTGAAAACCTGTATAAGAAACCTAAAACAACAGAAATTAAATAAACAATCATAGCAAAAAACTTACAACAAGTAATAATATAAATGAATAAATAGATCTTAAAGCGAGTAATGCTTGGATTGAATATGAAAATCAAGCTTAAAACGAAAACAAATGTTTTGCTATTAAAGTATAAATGAAACTTAAAACGAACAGAAATTAAATAACAATCAATGCGAACAAACATACAATATATATATTAATGTAAATGAATAAATAAATCTTAAAACGACTGAAACTTAAATTGAATATGCAAAGCAAGTTTGAATCGAATAAAAATAACTACAAACAAGAGTTTGGGTATCGCCTCACTGCAGAAGCCTAAAACCTACTGCGTCGTTGGCGCTTTACTGAAAACGAATTATATTACAAATGTTTTCTTTTGTACTTAATATTGAAAATAAATATTAAAATTACAGTAAAATTTTGAACTGATGAACTTTTAGCAATTAATATCATTATGCATCAAATATTCAGTTTAATTTATTAGTTTTTTTCAAGATTAGTCAAGACAAATATTGTTTCACTACAAACAAAATTTGGATACTGCCCCCTTCTTTAACTGTAATTAAATTAAAAAAAACAAGTTTTTTAAACTGAAAGTAAGGAGCGACATTAAAACTTAAAACGAACAGAAATTATTCCGTATATGAAAGGGGCTGTCCCCTCCTCAACGCCTCGCTCTTTACGCTAAAGTTTTTTATTGTTTTAAAAAATAAAGTTGTGAGACAGAGTCAAACTTTAGCGTAAAGAGCGAGGCGTTGAGGAGGGGACAACCCCTTTCATATACGGAATAATTTCTGTTCGTTTTAAGTTTTAATGTCGCTCCTTACTTTCAGTTTAAAAAACTTGTTTTTTTTAATTTAATTTCTGATCGTTTTTTAGTTAATGCAGCTTTTATTTGCATAAAAATTTTACTTTTCTTTTGCTAAATAGATGTCTTTACAAATTAACTTACGTAACTAACTTCTATATTGCGTATTTTTTTTTATTGCGTATATGTTATTACGTATATGAGGGGGTTCTCCCCTTAGTCAATACCACGTTCTTTACGTTAAAAGTTAAAAAAAATTTGATTCACAAACCCCTGAATCACAAAGGCCGTTTAATTAGAATAGATAGCTCTTTTGAAAGCACTAAAAAAAACTGTAGCGTAAAGAGCGAGGTATTGACTTGGGGGAGAACCCCCTCACATACGTTATAATTTCTGTTCGTTTTAAGTTCTAATATTCCTTCTTACATTTCAGTTGAAATGTAATTATTCCGTATATGAAAGGGGCTGTCCCCTCCTCAACGCCTCGCTCTTTACGCTAAAGTTTTTTATTGTTTTAAAAAATAAAGTTGTGAGACAGAGTCAAACTTTAGCGTAAAGAGCGAGGCATTGAGGAGGGGACAGCCCCAAACCCCTGAATCACAAAGGCCGTTTATTTAGAATAGGTAGCTCTTTTGAAAGCACTAAAAAAAACTGTAGCGTAGAGAGCGAGGTATTGACTTGGGGGAGAACCCCCTCACATACGTTATAATTTCTGTTCGTTTTAAGTTCTAATATTCCTTCTTACATTTCAGTTGAAATGTAATTATTCCGTATATGAAAGGGACTGTCCCCTCCTCAACGCCTCGCTCTTTACGCTAAAGTTTTTTATTGTTTTAAAAAATAAAGTTGTGAGACAGAGTCAAACTTTAGCGTAAAGAGCGAGGCGTTGAGGAGGAGACAGCCCCTTTCATATACGGAATAATTTCTGTTCGTTTTAAGTTTTAATGTCGCTCCTTACTTTCAGTTTAAAAAACTAATTTTTTTTATTTAATTTCTGATCGTTTTTTAGTTAATGCAGCTTTTATTTGCATAAAAATTTTACTTTTCTTTTGCTAAATGGATTTCTTTCACAAATTAACTTACGTAACTAACTTCTATATTCGTATATTTTTTCTTCTGGCAAAAAATACAAAGTTGCAGATTTTTGCAGATATGAGCTTGAAACCTATGTAATAGGGTTTTTCTGATACGCTGAATCTGACGATGGGATTTTCATTAAAATTCTTTCGCTTGTAGGGGATGTTTCCTCCCTCTTTAAAAAATCAGGTAAATTTTCTCAGGCTCTTAGCCTTTGATGAGTAATACTAAACTTAATAAAATTTATATATTTAGAATCAGCATTATAAACACATTCTTTTGATACATTTATTGACATCAAAATTCCGTTTTTAAAAGTTTCGATTACTATTGAGCCGTATCGCTTGTTTTTTTTATTGTTTTTTTTATTACGTATATGTTATTACGTATATGAGGGGGTTCTTCCCTTAGTCAATACCACGCTCTTTACGTTAAAAGTTAAAAAAAAATTTTGATTAACAAACCCCTGAATCACAAAGGCCGTTTAATTAGAATATATAGCTCTTTTGAAAGCACTAATAAAAACTGTAGCGTAAAGAGCGAGGTATTGACTTGGGGGAGAACCCCCTCACATACGTTATAATTTCTGTTCGTTTTAAGTTCTAATATTCCTTCTTACATTTCAGTTGAAAAAACTTGTTTTTTTTATTTAATTTCTGATCGTTTTTTAAATAATGCTTGGAAATCAGGCGCCCCCTTCATAGAAATGCCCTTAACCCAAAGAAACATCCTCCACGGAAATATTCTCCAGAGTAACCCCCTCCTCTAGCCCCCCCCCTACAGAAAAAATCCTTCCTGAAAATGGTTGTATACTTCCCAATAACCAATAAATAATGCTAGCAAGTCCGGCGCCACCTTCATGGCAATTTCCCTTCCCCCATGAAAACTTCCTTCATGAACAGATCCTCCAACATAACCACCGACCCACCCACCGACTCACAGGCGGCATTTTGTTTACCGGTCAAATGTTCAAATTCGTAATCCAGATCTTGGATTTTCATTATCCATCTAGCTAAGATTCCAGTTGGATTTTTGAATGTGCTTAGGTACTGTAAGCTTTTATGGTCCGAACGCAATTTAAATTTTTGACCTACTAAATAATGTCAAAATTTGTCTAAGTGGTAAATTATAGATAGTAACTCCAAATGCGTCGCTGAATAACTTCTTTCGCCTTTCGTTAGGGTCCTATTTGAATAGCATATGACTTTCTCTATATATTGAGGGGGTTCCTGTAGGGATTCGGGGTAGTTTTCCACGGGGATTAATTGGGAAAGGATTGCACCGATGCCTAGAGTTGAGGCGTCTGTCGTAACCACAAATTTGAAATTGTTTTCAAAGTCTGGTAGTGAAAGTATTGGTTCAGAAGTAAGTTCTTTCTTGAGAGTATTTAATGAAGTTTGAGCTTTATTCGACCAGGTGATAGTTTTGTTATCCCCTTTAGTCAGGTCCGTTAGGGGTTTAGCAATTTGGGCGTAGTTGCGTATGAATTTTCTAAAATAACTTGTTAAACCAATAATGCCTCTCAATTGTTTCATCGTTTTTGGCGGCTTAAGATTCTCTACACATTTTATCTTCTCAGGGTCCGGTGATATTTGACCTTGGGTCACTATCATCCCTAAGAATTTTATTTCAGATTGAAATAAATTTACCTTTTCAGGTCTACATTTCAGATTACCTTCTCTGAATTTTTCGAAAACCTTGGTTAATGTGTTTAGATGGTCCTCTGGGGTCTCTCCTACACAGATGACATAATCCACAAAGTGAATAATATTTTCTATACCTCGTAATAAGTGTAACAGAGGTCTACATAGTGCACTTGAACTAGTTTTGAGTCCGAAGGGTACTCTTAAATACTCATAAGAACCACATTCCGTTGTCGAAAAGGCCGTTTTATAAACGTCATTATCTGCTATCTTAACCTGATGATAACCTTGTGTGAGGTCAAGAGATGTAAAAATTTTATTTTTGGTTGAGATGGAGTCTAGGATCTCATCAATTCGGGGCAGGGGAAATTTGTCGCTGACTACCTGCTTATTTAAGGCTCTATAATCTACTACAAGTCTAAGGTCCTTGTTCTTTTTTGGTACTAGTATAACAGGGGCTGAATACGGGCTTATACTTGGCCGTATGATATTGTTTCTTTCTAATTCGCGGATTTTATTTTTTAACCAATCTTTATAGGGATAAGGGATGCGATAGGGCTGTTTAGCTACAGGCAACCCTGTAGTTTGGATAGAATGTTCATAGAACGGTATCAATCCAATATCTTCTTCACATGTGGAAAATATATCTCTAAAGTTCCAGAGCAGTTCACATAATTTTTCTTTTAATTTTGTATCTTGGATATGGTCTAATTTGAACTTTTCCAAAAATTGGGATCTTGTTAGGGGGTACCTGTTCTTTGGATTGCTAACACCAACGCTATTAACTAAGCTTTCCTGGGAGTTTTTCCATTTGTTTAGCTCGTGCTCAGAAATAACTTGTATTTCAACGAGGCATGTTCCCTTTTTTAATGTAACCATGTCATTTTCATGTGTATTGGTCAACCAAATAAAGCCTTCTCCTTTCTCATATAAAATGATCTGTTCTTCACAAAACAGATTTTGGGGGATTTCTTTAAACGGGGATGCAAGCCAAATTTTGGAATTGTCATTTACAGGGGTGATCATTTGTGAAATTTGAACTCTTTGCATTGTGTTTGGGGGGATTTTTGTTTTACGCACCGTGAATCCATAATGTTTGTCTTCCGAGTTATTTTCTATTAAGTTAATATTGGCGCTTGGTTGCGTCAAGTCTTCCGCTTTTGGGGTTGATTGTAAGGGTAAATCCATGTCCTGTCCCCTTATAATAGTACTTAGATTTATTATTTCATTCCATAATTCAGCTATTTTCTTTATTTCTGTTTGTCTATACTCCTGCATTTTTCCTATTTTTGCTTTTATTGACTCGATCCATTTGCTGCTTGATTTTCTCCCAGAGGACGAGAGATAGGGTACAAAAGATTTTATTCTATTCACTGTTGCTTCCCCTCTCTCCGCGTGTTGGAGAATAGGATCGTATGGATACACGAGTCTGTTGTTTGCTATATCTAATAATACCTTATTAGATTTTAGAAAATTAGCACCGATTATAGCCTCATATGGGAAATTCTTGCATATTATGAAGTTTGTAGGAAGATTCTGTTATCTTTCGTCACATCTAGACGTATGGAGCCTATCACTTCCAGCCTATGTCCAGTGACACTAGTTAAACTGGGAATATTGAAATTTTTCCGTCGCTTAATATATACTGGTAGCCTATTAAATACATTCGAATTTATTATGTTAACTGACGCACCGGAATCTATTAACGCTTTGAAATTAATACTTGCAACACTAAAATTATTTAATATAGGTAGTATGTCATTATTATCACTAAAGGAAGGTACAATTATTTGAAGGGACCTATGAAAAATACTGGCCTCTATGGTCCCGGTTAATTTTCTTGGGGGCCTAATTCGTTTCCCTGTGCGCTTATTTGATAGGTTGGGGTTGGACATTGGGGTTCGGTGGGAATTTCACCTACTAGGGAGCCCTTCACTTGAACCTCCCAAGTTGATTGACATTTGATTGTCTTGGTTGCCACGTATTATTGCGTGGGTTAGAATTTCTTGTGCCGACGGCTCGCGGCATTTGTTCATTTGGTATTGACGAAAAATTTCTTTCGTTTATCGAAAAATTTCTTTCGTTTCCCGACGGGAAAAAATATCTTCTGTCATCGCCCGTATTCCTGTTAAATCTAGTTGGATACACTGTTCGTGAATTATATTGGTACATGTTTTGTCGCGTACTTGGGTTGGGGAACCGATAATTATTTTGTCGGTTGAGGGAAGGATTTGAATAGGGTCGGGGAGGCGTATATTGGGAAGGATTTGAATAGGGTTGGGGGTTGTATATTGGTAGGATTTGCGTATTCAAATCCTTGTTGGTGTGGGTTGCGGAACGATGGGAGACGTGGGGGGTTATTTCTATAACTTCCTGACCCATTTGCATTTAAGTTTGTTCTCCCGAACAAACGGTTATTAAAACTAGGGGTTGCTTGCATATATTTTCGTACGGCATTCCCTGGCGATATGTCCTTGTTTATTACATGCATAGCATATAATTGGGGGTTGTTTCACGTAGTTTGTCGTGTTTGTGGGTACAAAACGCTACCATTTTTTGCCTGGTAGGGGTTGGAGATCTATTTTGGTTTGGTCTGGGTGAATTGTCTCTCGAAAAGAATCCTGGGGAAATTCCTCGTGATCGTCCCGGATTGAATTTTCTACATTGTTTATTCTTGACTTATTGTGGTTTGCCACAATCGAATCAATTTCGATCATTCTCTCTACTTCTTGGAATGCCAGCTCTAATGTTTGAATATTCTTTGATATTAACATTCGATACAGTTTGGGACTCAATCCTTGCATGAAAGCATTTAGTACAATTTTATTTATGATAATGGTAATAAGCTTACCTAAGCTATGGATGTCAGGTATTGTGTTATCTTGGAACGATAATTTCGACAGGACCTGTGCCTATCATCATCAGGTTCAAATTCAAAACTCTTGCCAGAATATAAAATCACTAAATAAAATAAAACTAAAATCACTGAACAACACTAATAATAAGTCGAACCTGGAATTATTGTTGTAATATGGCTCGGATTTTGGTAGAGGCATTGATGGCCGCTATCCTAGTAGATCTCAAAAAGGTTGGGTCTTTAGAAGTATGGTGGAGTTTTTTGCGAGTTCTTAGCCTATGGGTAATGGGTTCCCAAATTTCACTGATGCGGAACTCTCCATTGTCTTTATTAATGGCTGGTTTGTTTTTAGCAATTTCCAGAGCTTCTCTGATTTTCTGCTTTAAGAGTTGTGGAACAATAGCAATAAGTTGAGCCTGGTCAAAATCAATGGAGTGAGAAGGGTTTTCAAAAATATGATGGGCCAGTGCAGAAAAAGTATCTTCCTCCTTAAGCTTTGTCTTTTTAAGGCAGGCATCAATGGAATCAGCATGTTCTTTTAATCGGTGATGTAGAGATCTCATGGTACGACCTATATAGGTATCACCACAACTGCAAGGAATCTCATATACTCCTGGTGGATCTGAAGTGATCTTATCTTTACCTTTGTTTAAGAAGGAGGAGACGGTCATTCCAGAAGG
The DNA here is from genome assembly GCA_027921565.1 of Artemia sinica. Classification (NCBI taxonomy): domain Eukaryota; kingdom Metazoa; phylum Arthropoda; class Branchiopoda; order Anostraca; family Artemiidae; genus Artemia; species Artemia sinica. Next base: position 58,043,655 of record CM051259.1, read on the forward strand.
AAAAAACACCTTAAAGCCTAGCTTAGTGAGTTTGGAGCTTAAAATGTCAGTAATCCCCTTAATATAAGGTAATGACAAAAAGGGTTTATCTTCTTCAGTCTTAGGGGAGCTCTTGGTTTTTGTGCTAATCTTTCTCCTGGAGATAACCTTATCAATGACTTGTTGGGGGTAGCCATTGCCTATAAGAACATCTTTTATATGATCAAGTTCAGCCTTCAGCTCCAAATCAGAGGAACACACTACAAACGCTCTATCAACCAGCGAATAGACTACAGAATTTTTAATTATTGGGTGGTTATAGTCTATTCGCTGGTTGATAGAGCGTTTGTAGTGTGTTCCTCTGATTTGGAGCTGAAGGCTGAACTTGATCATATAAAAGATGTTCTTATAGGCAATGGCTACCCCCAACAAGTCATTGATAAGGTTATCTCCAGGAGAAAGATTAGCACAAAAACCAAGAGCTCCCCTAAGACTGAAGAAGATAAACCCTTTTTGTCATTACCTTATATTAAGGGGATTACTGACATTTTAAGCTCCAAACTCACTAAGCTAGGCTTTAAGGTGTTTTTTCCTTCTGGAATGACCGTCTCCTCCTTCTTAAACAAAGGTAAAGATAAGATCACTTCAGATCCACCAGGAGTATATGAGATTCCTTGCAGTTGTGGTGATACCTATATAGGTCGTACCATGAGATCTCTACATCACCGATTAAAAGAACATGCTGATTCCATTGATGCCTGCCTTAAAAAGACAAAGCTTAAGGAGGAAGATACTTTTTCTGCACTGGCCCATCATATTTTTGAAAACCCTTCTCACTCCATTGATTTTGACCAGGCTCAACTTATTGCTATTGTTCCACAACTCTTAAAGCAGAAAATCAGAGAAGCTCTGGAAATTGCTAAAAACAAACCAGCCATTAATAAAGACAATGGAGAGTTCCGCATCAGTGAAATTTGGGAACCCATTACCCATAGGCTAAGAACTCGCAAAAAACTCCACCATACTTCTAAAGACCCAACCTTTTTGAGATCTACTAGGATAGCGGCCATCAATGCCTCTACCAAAATCCGAGCCATATTACAACAATAATTCCAGGTTCGACTTATTATTAGTGTTGTTCAGTGATTTTAGTTTTATTTTATTTAGTGATTTTATATTCTGGCAAGAGTTTTGAATTTGAACCTGATGATGATAGGCACAGGTCCTGTCGAAATTATCGTTCCAAGATAACACAATACCTGACATCCATAGCTTAGGTAAGCTTATTACCATTATCATGTACAAGAGTCAGGTTGGTCTCAGAGAATATATTACAATTTTATTGTATAAAGGACCAGATTCTTTCCCGTATTTAGCTTCAATAGACACCATTATTTTGTGCAGGTATTCTCTAACATTTTGGTTTCCGTCGAAACATACAGTTCCGTGCTTTAATTTGTGTGTTGAACTAGTTGCAACAAATCTTTCTTGGAATGCTTTTAGCAATTTTTCAATTGAGTCTATTGGAAGATTGTTGTCTTCCCCTATTGTATTTTCTATTTGTTTTAAAAATGTTAGTGCTTGGCCCTTAAGTCTCATTAACAACATGCCTACTAATGATTTTAAATCCGTTTGAGTTACCTCCACAAATTGATTTAATTGGGTCATAAATTCATCTACATCTGAATCTCCGTTATATAGGGGTAGTGACTTTGAAATTTCCACTGTTTTGGCGATAATTTTCTGTTTTAATAATTGTTCGTTTTGATCTAACGACATATTGATTTGTTTTTTTTTTGATAGGTTAAAATTCGGTACTGGTTTTATTTGTTTTGATACTATTTAAATTTGATACTTCCTAAATATATATATTTTCTTTTTTTACTATTTTCAGGAGATTTAGGCTTAACAAAATATTGTACTTCAAAGCATGCACAAAATATGACACTTCAAAGCATGCACAAAATATCACACTTTCCCTATGCGTAATGTTTCTCAATATTCTTTTTTTTTGTAGAAGATTTTGTCCTTGTGTTTCAACTCCTTTAAACAGTTCCGCGCCAATTCTAATGGGGGGGGGGTTCAATTGTCAATTGTCTTTTTTTTCAATAAGAGAAGGGGTTTTCAATTGTTAATTGGCTTTATTGATAAGAGAGTGTCGTTCTTGTACCTTAAGTTAATTTCATTTAGTCTAAACTCTTTGTTGACGATTCGCGAATAGCGTGCCTGAGTGGAGGCGGAACTTCATGCGTAGGGAGCTTAAATTAGCGGTTCAAAATGGGGAGCTACATTAATGGCCACACTGAGTCGAAATCAGATTGAAGGGCTTCAGGTTCCTTTGAGAGCCAGTGGAGCCACAAGGACAAGCTATCTTGAGAAATACTAACATAAGGAGAATAAAATAAGAAAGTGATGTGTTTATTTACTCATATATCAAACAGAGCTTCTGGTATATCAATACACTTGCAGTGAAAGGCACGGGGTTAAAACTGCTCACTGGCAATATAAGTAACGTTCAGTACTTCTGTCTATTAATTTCACACAGATTCAACATGAGTGAATAATTCACAAAATAACTTATAAGAGACTCCTTATCGAATCTAAACTCCTCATAGACTGAAAAAAGACTCCAATAAAAGGCTGGTGCAAGACTGAAACAAGACTAGCTCAAAATTGCTAAGTTCTCGCTATCTACTCTTTCCAATTTCGCCAGAGGTTACGTCCGGGCGTTACTAACAAGTATATTTTTCAGATTCTATTGGTTCCACTATTTGTCCTATATTACTATTGGGTAGTTATATACCAATGGGCTAATCGATTTTAATTAACTTTTGATCTGGCTTGTGATTCTTTAAAATTTCGCTTTGGAATTCTTCTTAGCATGATAACATTTTTTACTTTAAAGAAATATACATAGTTTTACATAATTTTACATTGTATCTCACGCAAATATTTTTTAAAGCTTTACCTTGTAATTTGATGCAATTTTTGACACATTTTATGCAAATTTCAAACCCAAGATTTAGATTACACGGTTGGTTGCGTGTCCTGTGAAATTGGTAATTTTGAATACTTATTGCTATTACCTTTCTTGTGGGAAAGATTTTTCATAGTTACAATTGTAATATAATGTTTTTAAATTTTACAATTAAGTGTTACTTTAGTTTTGTGGGTTTATACTGGGCGATTATACTTTACTTGGAAAGTTTTCGGGGTCTTGAAAATCGATTCCATTACACTTGTTTGAACCTTCCTTGAGATACTTGCTTTCCATTTTAATTTTCTGAGTTTGCCGCTCAGAGATCTTGTCGAAAGCTCGGGCAAAGTAAACTCTGAAATACTGAATTTAAGGCTTTTCAGAATAGATTCAGTAACAAGTTATATCTTTTTATGTCCAAGATATTTTTGCCAATAACCGTATGACACCCTAAAGCTTTTCCCCAGTTTTTCTAAGAAAATTTATCGGAGTGAAGACGAAAAATATGTTTTATTATCACTCGTGTGAAGCGTCGTTGAGAGACTTGGTTTCTATTTCCTGACAAAGCTACGTAAAAATTTCATGGAAACTCCAGACAAAGTAAGTGTGAAATACCGAATTTGAAGTTTTTCATAATAGATCCGGTGAAAAATTATATCTCTTAAAGGCAAAAAATATTTTTCAACTAATGTATTTTGACACAACAAAGCTGTTCTCCATTTTTGATTTTTCTGAGAAATTTCTGACTGAAAGTAAAAAAGTCGGTCCCATCTCCGCTTGCCTGAAGTTCTTTTGATTTTTGAAATTTGTCTCGGACATTTCTTCAATTGTTTGTTGGTTTTTCTCTTTTAAGTATATCCTCATATTTGGATAGGTATTTTCTAAGAATTGTTCCATCGCTGTTTTATTAACTATTCCCGTTATCTTATCTTTTATTTCTTCCGGGTCTTCTAATATTGTATAGCTCTCTATCTCTAGCCATTTTAAACACATATCTTTCAATTTGTACCCGTGTTCTTTATAAGTTTCGTTGTCTCGTTTTCTTTCGCTTCTAAATCTTCTTTGAAAGTGCTCGGGGAAGAGTTGAAATTTTTCAAAAATGGCTTGTTTTAGTCTTTCAAAATCTTTTGAGTATTCCATTGGTAATGCTTTATATGCAAGTTGTGCTTTGTAGTTAAGGAGGGGCGGTATTCTTGTCACCCAATTTTCTCTCGGTAATCCGCTTAATTCCGCCGTTTCTTCAAAATTGTATATGTATAAATGTACATCTTCATTTTCTTTCACTGGTTGAAGGTTTACTGCCTGCATTATCTCTATTGTAGACGATTTCTGAGGCTCTTGGTAATTTCTTCCTGCAATCATTTTCATTATGTATTTTCTTTTCTCTCTGTCTGCCTCCTCCTTTTTTTCTCTGGCTATCCTATCAGCCTCTTCCTTTTTTTCTCTGGCTATCCTATCAGCCTCTTCCTTTTTTCTCTGGCTATCCTATCAGCCTCTTCCTTTTTTCTCTGGCTATCCTATCAGCCTCTTCCTTTTTTTCTCTGGCTATCCTATCAGCCTCTTCCTTTTTTTCTCTGGCTATCTATCAGCCTCTCCTTTTTTCTCTGGCTATCTCTCTGTCTCTCATGAAATTTAATATTTGTTGCGTTGTATCTACTTGAGTACTCGCAGGCGTTATGGAATAATTACCCAGTGTATTTTTTTTTCTTTCTTTACTCCGCTTATTTGTCTCCATTTGTAAAGTGAGCAGAAAAATAAATTATTATTATTATAAGCTTGTGTTCCATTTCAATTTTCTGAGCAATTGACAATGAAATTTTGTCGAAATTTCCGAGGAAATAAACTTTAGTGCTCTTTTCAGGAGCAATGGAAGTATTTAATATTTTGCAAACCGTAGCAATTTTCTTATATAGTAGATTACTGATATTAGTTTGTAGTTTTTTGTCGTTTTTTTTTAAGTCTCAATTTTAAGTCTCGGAAATATAAGTCCCATTTCAACCGAATATTCTTTAGCTTAGCACCACTGCCTTCTTCTTTTTCGTTTGATTACTTTGTGACGCTAATGGAGCCCCTACGGCAGTCAGCATCCAATCCTCGGCCCAATATTGCAAACAGGTCAATATATTAGGGTACACAAAATTAATACAAATACCAAGGGGGTACCCACTTTCAAAAATCCCTTACACCAGGTGGCGCGTGCAAAAGGTGGCGGAAGTGTGCTATGTATGGTGTAAACTACGTCGAGCATGTCACACATGGCGTCCAGAGATGTACACCATGTGGCGGAAAGTGGGCACCACCTTGGCAAATGCTGATAATTGATTGAGGTTTGAATTGTTACCTCGCGATAACACCGAACTCGATCCTATAATTTCAGCACCGCTGCCGAGTTCGTGAAATCTTCTAGATTTGGAAATTTCTCAGCAAACTTTTGAGGAAACAACACAAATTAAATGGAGCATGGATAAGAACATTATGCCAGTTTTTTTTGTCAAGCTTTCTGTTTTTTTCGCCAGACAACTGTATGCATTGGAAAGTTTTTGGCGACGACTTTTCTCGTAGATGCATCTATGAAGTGACCATGATTGAGGGCCAACCACACTTAATGTTAGGGACTGGCCCCACTCATTCCTGATACTTTATTTCTCTTTTTGGCATGTTTTTTTTTTTACATTTTTCAATAAGATGTAAATAAAAACGTTGTTAACATTGCTCTTTATTTTTAAATAAAAGTGCAAATTAAAAGTTTGATTAGCTTTATATTTTGGCTCTTCAGAGGTGATACTTTCTCTCGTTTTGAAAAAAAAGTCTTGATTAAGCTAAAAAATTTCGTTTTGAAAGGTGACATTTTCCCTAACTGGGGATTATGCCGATAAATAAATTAGCCCCTCATTGTTGCTGGATCACTTTTTTATAGTAGAAAAAATTCATTTTATTAATAACATTATATAATCACCGTTATTTACTGGAAAACACCAACATATTCTATGTTCTGCGAATTTAAATTTGATTATCAAGCACTTCACCTTCCTTATTATTAAACAAAACTTTTCCCTTTTTAATTGTCAACTCTATAATTTTCAGCATTGTCCCTCAGCCACTGAGAAACAGAGTGTTTACGCGTAAAAAATGTTGTGACTCAATAACAGTTTGTCTTTTTATTGGCTTAAAATTTTATGCAAAAGAATGAATAAGGTTTTGAATGATATTTGTTCAAGGTGCAAAACAAGTTCACTGGAAAAAAAAGGCGAGGTTATTTGTCTTTCCAGAAATAAGCAACAATTCGATTAGTTTACAGAAATACGTCACAAAAGCAAATGAGCGGGATTCAAGCACACTTTTTAATACATAAGTGTTGGATAGTAATCAATCTTTTTCTCTTTTCCTCAACCATAATGAGCCCCAGAAAAGTTGAATAATCAACCTCTGCTTCAAGAGCTCCTAGGAGATTGCTCCACTACCTCTTTATGTTAAATGGTCAATTTTGTGGTATTTCAATGGGATACACAACGAGTATGGGTAACTTACAAGAATAAGAATTGGCATTTTTGTCTACAAAAAAAACTCAATGACTTCAAGCCTTAGGCGAAACTTCAAATTTTTTTCAGTGCAATAATAAGAATAATTAAATTAATTTGGGCAGTTGTGGGAATGATGATCTGCTTATTCAAGAATTTTTTTCTTCTTGCTTGTTGTTAGAAATTTTTTATTATGGAGTCTACCTTTCATCAGAAGCAACATTTTCGTTTTAAAACCCTGATTTACATGATATTTACGGCTTTTAAGGTCATTCATGATATACCAAATTATAGACATGATTTTAAGGAAGCTTGTGTATGCTTTCAAGATTTCAAATTTAGTACAAACGCTGTTATTCTTTTGTTTATCTATTACTTGCCGAAAATAAACTGAAAAACATAAAACATGTACATCCTGTATTACCGGTAACAGAGGAATTCCTGAAAATTGGCCAAAAAATGAAGTATAGGAGAAGAAATATGCCATCTGAAATAACATATTGGCTATGCAATATATCTGCACACACAGAGGAGTAACAAAATCTTCTTAAAGAGAACTTTTGACGACACCCTCCTTCCCAACAAATTTGAAAGTATGTCAAAAATGCAAAATCTAAATATTTTGTCCTGAACAATGTTTTCTTATATCGCGCCTCCTCTGTATGCATGCGTGGCTTTGTACTGCTCTTAAATTGCCATGTTTTTTCTAGCAGTAAGGGTAGAATACTCAATGTTCTTCATGTTTTAGTTAAAATTCCGCTCAATCAGGAATTCCCCGACTAAAGAGTGAACGAAAGAGTCATGTTATCTCCAAAGCCATAGTTATTGGGCCTTTTAACTATGATCAACAAAATGCATATCTCAAAATGCCCTCCAATCTTTTCGGTCACTTAAAAAGGGCACTATAACTTTTAATTTCCGTTCAAATGAGAACTTTCCTGATGTTCTAGTACAACTGGTTTGATGCAATCATTCCTGAGGAAAACAAACAAACTTTAAAGAATAACAAAAATAAATAACCATGTATCGGTGATCCTTCTTTTGGCAAAAAACACAAAATTCCATATTTTTGCAGATGGGAGCTTGCAACTTCTACAATAGGGTTCTCGAATACGCTGAATCTGATGATGTAATTTTCAATAAGATCCATTGACTTTTCCCTTTTCGAAAAATTAGGGAAATTTTTTCAGTTGCACAGCTTGTGATGGGTGACATTAAACGTGATAAATTTTGTATGTTTTGAATAAGCATTAAAATTCAATTCGTTTGAAATGTTCATTGCTATCAACACTATGTTTCTTTAAGTTTTTGGCTATATCTTATCAGTAAAAACAAAAGGTATGGGAGCAACTTTTAAAATATTCAAAGAAGAAATCGCTCAACTCCTGTGCGAGTACGTTCCTAACAATATCTTATGGTTATTGATTTAAATTGTTCTTTCCAAGTTTACGAAAATTCATTTCAAAAATAAAACAAAAATGTTATAGAATTTGTTTAGATAATACTTCCTTGCGACAGTTGGGATCGAATCTGAGCGCCTTCAGACAAGCGGCACAGTCGTATCCCTGTATTAAGCCTTTATTATTACTCTAAGCCTTTTTGGCTGGAGTCCTTTGATAAGGGGTTTTCTGGGAGCCGGCGTTTTTTTTCGGCTATGATTTTTATGGCTACGATTATCAGCTACGATAATATTAGCTAAAATGCTTATTAGTATATGAAAATGATTGATACATAACCTATGGCAAGGAATGCCTTCTCCCAAACTTTAGGAGTGTTGGTTAAATACAATCACCCCTGAAAAAATACAATAAAAAAATAAACACGCATCCATGTTTTTTATTTGAAAAAACAACAGCGAAATTCCACATTTTTTAAACACGAGCTTGAAAACTCTACGATAGGGTACTCTGATATTTTGAATTTGATGGTATGATTTTTTATTCAAGTCAGTCATTATATACTTCATTAGTGTACTTTTATGGAAAATTGTCATTCTATGCACTATGCTAGAAGCCTTTTAAATAGTAGGTAAGTGTTAAAACCAGGGACGTCCCGAGGGGGCGGGGAGGGGCGCGCCACCCCTTCAACGATTTTGGCATTCGGTAAAATTTCCGCCGAAGGCAAACATTTCGGCAGAAATTTTGCAAAATTGTCCGAAATTTAGCGAAATTCTTGATTTCTGCAGACAATTTGGAATAAATCAGGTAGTGATTCGGTAAAATTTGCGAAAATCACCCCTCCAATGAAAGGGGTCTCGGGACACTCTTGGTTACAACACTTTCTTTTTATGGTTAATCTGATGATAAAAAAGGATGAATAAGAGCTGGAAAAATTGGTTTACTACTGCTGTCTTAGCACAGGAGGGATTATGAATATCCGGGTGTTGATGAAAAGGGTGACAACAAATCCGACAAAGAATATTTGAAAACCTTTAAAATTGGTTTATTTTTCAAAAGTACTGTTTAAGCGGACACAAATTCTAAAAAAAAAACAAAGGGGCTATAGAATGAGGAATTAGTCTAGACTATAATTTGAAGGCTTTATTTGTGTATAAATTCTGACTAACACTTTGTATCCCTTCATCTCCCAGGTCAACGTATTTACCTATATTGCTCCCTGGGAAAAGAGTCATCGTAGTTCATTGAATGAGTTTTGGCCCTTGGCGGGAAATCAATTGATTCAGAGGACAACCCACCATCACAGAATCCATAAAAGAGAGTCAGACTAGGGCTTAACGATGCATAAAACTTCCTTTTTTAGGAGGATGCTTGAATAGTGTAGTCAGATTTGAATCGTTACCCTACACTTGTACATTTTCACATGGAAATTTAATTTTTAAAATACATTTTTGAGATTAATGGTCACCAGGCTCTACCCTCCTTCTTGCGTGTCCGGCATGACGTCCAGCAAAAGAAAACGAGAATCGAAGAAAATTAATTGAGAAACAATAAACGAAGAAAATTTAATCTTCAGCCAGTGAGTATCCAAAAAATAAAGCAGATATTTCGGCAAAGATATCCGCTAAGCCGTCCTCAGTGCAAAAGAAAAAACTAGTCTTTTGAAGTTCAGGTATCCTTTTAGTCGGCTAACTTCAAAAGGTTAGTTCTCTCTTTGGCATGTAGGACCAGGGGTGCAGCTGGGGTTTTGAGTTTGGATGGGGATATAAGGAATGTGCCGGCAAAATCGTCCCATGTGCCGACAAATACTAATTAAACTAAAAACATAAGCTAGATTAGCCAGCTAGGATATCACTTGCCGTTCACCTAAAACACCAAATAAAAAAAAAATAAAAAACAAAAAAAAACATTGAAATGTATTCGAGCCATAAATCTTAAGCGTTTTCCGTCCCGATGTCCTTGATCTGAAGCCAATTTACTCCCTAGTGTTGCACTTCTTTAGTGTTGTTTGCATCTTTTCCGTTTCAGTCCCTTTTCAATTTACTTTTATATAAAAATAAATTTCTCTAAGGTTGACTTCCTCCAATATAGAGACATATTTACACTTGGGTGATCCCCCTATGTCCATGTTTTATTAAAATGTCCCATATTTTCCTATAATTTTGTATTTTGTTTGTTTTATGCGTGTTTCTTTTTATTATTAGGGGCCATTACCCAAAATGTGAATATGCCTCCATTGAAATCATTTACTGCGTATTTACCCGCCCTCAAGCATAGGCAATAAAGAAATTAAAGCCATTTGAGCAAACATAATGATGAAAGTAAAAATTGGAAATCTGAAAATAGGCTTAAAAGGTTTAAATGAAAAGTTGAAGGAAATTATATAAAATAATTAGGAGCGCCTACTTTATTGAGCTATCACAACTTTTAAGTGCCAGAATGATACCCGTGTTTGATTGAAGCTCTAGGGCAACAGGGGTTGCGATTAGCAATTGTATGTGATGAATAAAATTTAAATCAGAAACAAATTTCATAAAATTCATTAAAACCAAATACATAAAATTAAAAGCCCATGCAAAGGAATATTTCATTAATGAAAATACAAACTGAAATAAAACAGTACTTAACCCCATTATTATCAAACAAGCTCAACAGATAGATATAGCTATTTCTAATGCACAATGCTGTCACATGCCTGGTATTGGATAGAGCAGCCATGTATGCAGAGCCGTTCAAAGAGGAGGGGAGCGACTGGGGCAGCTGCCCCGGGTGCCGCGGCTGGAGAGGCACCTGGGATGGGGGGTTGCCCTTCTGTGAGTAAATTTTTAGACTTCTTTGGCTTATATTGATGTTGGAAGGGGATGATGCAATTAATTTTCCCCCGGATATCACCAACCCTAGGAATGGCCCTGCATATATATACGAAAAGCGCCAAAGGTGCAGTTTTTCAGAAGAATTTGTTCTGAGAAATTTGTTGATTTGAAAAATTCTATGCACTACTATCTAAAAAACACCCCTGTGGCACAGATGTGCCTCATCCGGTACACTGCACAATTGGTTAATTAGAACTGGTCTTGGACAGTACGATCATAAATTGCCCCCGCAAGCATATTAATTTAAAGCAAAGAATATAGGGTACTGTTTTGCTTAATGGTACACACCGATATATGGATATATGGATATTTTACTGATATATGGAAAATAAACCTATCTATCTATCTATCTATAGACGCTATCAAGGAAACTAGTCAAACGGGAGAAAAAGATACCCGGCTATAATCCCCTTACCCCACCCCTAAATTCCAAAAAACAACAGTTTAAATATTGTAAGTTTAATGAGAAACCACGCTTTGCGATCAATAGCAATTACCCGCTTTACGGATTTCCATGCTAAATTGCTATAGAGTCTATTGTGGTGTGTACCGTTAAGCAAAACAGTACCGAATAAAGCTCTTAGAGGTGAAATATTATTGACCGGGACAACTAAAGTTAAATAGTAAGGGGTTACACTTCTTATTTAATTTGATCTATCTGTTTCCAAACCTAATGTCCGCCCATTCATCATGAAGTTCTTAAGTCGACATCATAGTTGTGCTTTTATTTGACGGATCGATGAAATCCTTTGAATGAAAGATAAAAATGTCAAACGCGTTAGCTACAAGAGTGATAAGGCATGATACCAAACCTGTATTTGATAGTTTTGGCGCCAAATTTAATCAGTCTTAGATTTCTTCTTTTGCTTCTTCAATCATGTCCGATTTTTAGGGATCGTTGAACAGGTTTTTTTTGCGGGATATTTTCGATTGATGGCATTGCTTGGTATATCCCGATACCGTAGGGGGCTTGTTAATTTAAAAAAAAAAAAAACAACAACAACAGTGCCCGTGAGATCGACAGACCAGGGTTGCCAACTGGACATATTTTATGTCCAAAGGACATATTCCTGTGTGCCGGGACACAATGAAACAATAGGACATAAAAGGGACATACTTAGCAAATTTATGACATAAAATAGAATATTACCCGGCTGGATACATGTTTTTGTAAAAACAAAATGTTATTTTTCACAAAATCAGTATTAAAACTACTTATCTAGCACTAAATTTATATTTTCTACTAATCTTACAAACGTTTTTTTTTACAAACGTTATTATTCTTCGGAGTTGTTGCACTTCCCGCAGACAACTATTTGCAAATACTCTTGAAATTCTTCACAAGTTTGTATTCTTTCATCTATAAACGATTTTATTTCTCCTTGCTTTTACGCTACAGTCAAGATAATAGGGAATCAGGCCCCTTTTTAGTTAACAGTCGCTTCTGGCTTCCAACAGTCAGGCAAAAACATCTATCTATTTATCAAGTATTACAAACTAAAAATGAAAAGTTAGCAAAAGAAAAAAAAAAATAGATTCTTGATGATCTGGAATAAATTTTGATAAAAATAGATGTACCAAAAAAAATGGTATGGCTATTTTTGGAAAAATAGCCAAAAATGGGAAATGGTAGGCTCGAGAGGGGTGTTTTTGCCCTCTGATCACTTTCGACTATTAAATAGGGCACTAGCGCTTTCAATTTTCAATCAAATAAGCCCTTTTTGAAGTTTCTATGAAAACGCTTTCTATAAAACCTTATATGCCCCCAGGGCATAACTTACAACCCTTGCGTTGAGGGCTGTGGGGGGAGTGTCATCCTCAAAGACATGATTTCCGGACTTTTCAATTACGTTGAACAAAATGGCTATCTCAAAATTTTTATTGGATGTTTTTGGGGAAATGGTGGGCGTGGGAGGGGTGTTAGTTTTCCTCCAATCACTTTTGACTATTAAAACGGGTACTAACCCTTCGAAGTTTTCGAAGTTTCTATTACAGCGCTCTATAAAAACCTTATATGTCCCCAGGGCATAACTTATAACCCTTGCCCTGAGGGGTGGGGGGGGGATCATCCTCAAAGACATAATATCCAGAACTTTCAACTACGTCGAAAAAAATGGCTATCTAAAAATTTTGATTGGATGTGTTTGGGGAAATGAGGGCGTGAGAGGGAGGTTAGTTACTCTCCAATCAGTTTCGACTAGCCTATTAAAAAGGGCACTAGCCCTTTCAATTTCGAATTGAATGAGCCTTTTTTGAAGTTTCTATGACAACGTTTTCTATAAGAAACCTTATATGCCCCCAGGGCATAGCTTACAACCTTAGCCCTGAGGGCTCTGGGGGGGGGAGGAGTGTCATCCTCAAAGACCTAATTTCCAGAACTTTCATCTACGTTGAGCAAAATGGATATCTCAAAATTTTGATTGGATGTGTTTGGGGAAATGGTGAGCTTGAGCTAGTTGCCCTCCAATTACTCTCAACTATTAAAAAGGGCACTAGCCCTTTCAATTTTCAATCGAATGAGCCCTTTTTGAAGTTTTACCACAACGCTTTCTATTAAAAAAACCTCATATGCCCCCAGGGTATAACTTACAACCCTTGCCCTAAGGGCTGTGGGGGGTTGTCATCCTCGAAGACATAATTTCCAGAAATTTCAACTGCGTTGAAAAAATGGCTGTCTACAAAATTTTAGTTGTATGTGTTTGGGAAAATGGTGGGCGTAAGAGGGGAGTTAGTTGCCCTCCAATTACTTTCGACTTAAAAAGGCCAGTAGCAATTTCAATTTTCAATGGAATGAGCCCTTTTTGAAGTTTCTATGACAACGGTTTCTATAAAAACCTTATAGGCCCCCAGGGCATAGCTTACAACCCTTGCCCTCGGGGATTTGGGGGGGGGGTTTCAACCTTTAAAACCTAATTTCCAAAGCTAATGGCTATCTAAAAATTTTGATTGTATGTGCTTGGGGGAAAGGTAGGGCGTGAGACGGGGGTTAGTTTAGTAGCCCTCCAATCACTTTTTACTATTAAAAAGGGCACTAGCCCTTTGAATTTCAAATCGAATGCGCCCTTTTTCAAGTTTCTAAGACAAAGATTTCAATAAAAAACCTTATATGCCCCCGGGGAATAACTTATAACCCTCAACATGAGGGCTCTGAGGGGGTTATCATCCTCAAAGACCTAATTTCCAGAACTTTCAACTACGTTGAACAAAATGGGTATCTCAAAATTTTGATTGGATGTGTTTGGATTAATGGTGGGAGTAGAAGGGGTGTTAGTTGCCTTCCAATCACTTTCGACTATTAAAAAGGGCACTGGCTATTTCAATTTCCTATCGAATGAGCCCCTTTTGAAGTTTGTACGACAACGCTTTCTATGAAAACCTTATATACCCCCAGGGCATAACTAATAAACCTTGCTTTGGCGGCTGTAGGGGGGGGGGGGTTGTCATCATCAAAGACCTGATTTTCAGAACTTTCAACTACGTTGAACAAAATGGCTATCTCAAATTTTTGATTGGATGTCTTTGGGGGCGTGAGAGGGGGGTTAATTGCCCTCAAATCCCTTTCGACTATTAAAAAGGGCACTAGCACTTTGAATTTCCAGTCGAATAAGCATTTTTTGAAGTCTCTTCGACAACGCTTTCTGTAAAATTCGTATATGCCCCCAGGGCGTAACTTACAACCCCTTGCCCTGAGGGCTGTGGGGGAGTTTTCTCCCCAAAATCATAATTTATATCTTGAAATCAACTACGCTGAACAGAATGGCTATCTCAAAATTTTGATTGGATGTGAGTAGAGTAGGAACTACCATTTTGAGGACTTTACGTTCCTTCCGGTTTTTCTGGTAGGTAAACATGTCATTACACCTTTGCCAAGAGGATTTACGCAATTTCAAAGTTCAATGTCTTTTTTTTTTAGTGGTAAACCAAAACCGGTGTATCTTTTTAGTTTTCTTTACAATTCATATTAGTAAGAGAATTGAATTCAAAGAGAATAGTTTTTATTTGCAAGGATATTAGTAGAGGAAAAAAATGAGTGGTGCATTTACATTATTGGAGATTAATGATGGAGCTAACAACAGTGATGTAATTACTTCTTTAGTTTACGAGATTTGCGAATTTTTTGCGAAGAGGTATTAGCGTAAAGGTATTGCGATGGTTAAGAATGCCTCACGGGTAATTAAAGAATGGGGTGCTTACATCAGATACTTAATAGATTTGACCCTTACAAGAGACATTGCAAGAAGGTATTCAATAGCTTAATTGAAAAGTAACGATAGAATGACATTGTGACTTGACCTAGCTTTACCTCGCCGATGTGGTCTGTATAATACATAAGTAACGTTTGAAAAGTATTGTCAATTTAAAAAGAAATGGCTGAAGTGTTTTGAGGGGGATGAGTTGCATGGGGGGTTGAGTTGCACGAGGGTTCAGTTAAAGGGGCTACAGTTACACGGAGGTTTCGGTTATACAGGGGTTCAGTTACAAGGGGGGTTCAGTTGCACGGGGGTTGAGTTAAATGAGGATTGAGTTCCACAAGAGTAATAGTTTTCTTTACAATTCATGTTAGTAAGAGAATTGAATTCAAAGAGAATAGTTTTTATTTGCAAGGATATTAGTAGAGGAAAAAAATGAGTGGTGCATTTACATTATTGGAGATTAATGATGGAGCTAACAACAGTGATGTAATTACTTCTTTAGTTTACGAGATTTGCGAATTTTTTTGCGAAGAGGTATTAGTGTAAAGGTATTGCGATGGTTAAGAATGCCTCACGGGTAATTAGCGTCTTTATTTGTTTTTTTTTTCAGGGGTGACTGTATCGCCCCAGAGGTCCTAGAATATTGAGAGAGGCCTCATTCAAATAGAAATTAAAAGTTCTAGTGTCCTTTTTAAGTGACCTAAGGATTTGGACGGCAACTAAGCCCCCTCCTAGGATCATTTTTTCCCAAAGTCACCGGATTAAAAGTTTGAAATTGCCATATTTATTCAAAAAAATCTAATAACTATGTCTTTGAGGATGATTTAATCCCTCACATGCCCGGGGGGAGGACTGCAAGTTATGAGCTTTGCCCATTGTTTGCATATAGCATTGGTTATTGGGGAGTATACAGACGTTTTCAGTTTTTTTTGTGGTCGATGGAGGGTTGGGGGGGGGGGAGGGAGTTACGTGGTAGGATCTCTCCATGGAGGAATTTTTCATGGGGGAAGAGAAATTTTCTATGTAGGTGGTGTCAGATTTCCCAGCACTATTTAAAAACGATAAGAAACTAAATTTTAAACTAAAATTTAAACTAGAAACTAGTTTAAATAAATAAAACTTTCAGTTGAAAGTTTTTCAACTGAAAGTAAGGAGCAACTTTAAAACTTAAAAAGAACAGAAATTATTTCGTATATGAGGGGGTTCGCCCCTTCGTCAATACCTCACTCTTTAGGCTAAAGTTTGTTTATTGCTTTCAAAAGAGCTATTTATTCTAATTAAGCGACCTTTTTGATTCAGGGGTCATTTTTAAAGAATTGGAACAAAATTTGAACTTAGCGTGAAAGGCGAGGTGTTGAGGAGGAGGGAACCCCCCTCATATACGTAATAATTTTGGTTCATTTTAAGTTTTAGTGTTTCTCCTTACTTTCAGTTGAAAATTTTTTTGAATATTTCTAATGCACTAAAACATAGAGCGCTACAAACATCAGAATCAACTTTAGAGGGACAATTTATCTGTAAAAGAGGGGTTATTATTTCCTTACTAAATTTTTCTTCTTTTTTTTTTTAAGGAGGAAGTGGATTCATGCAATTACTCTCCCCCTGAAAAGCGACCAAGATGGAACGATACCACATCGATGCAAGCTACCAAAATACACGGTGAAAATATCCCTTTACACATTGACAATGATTCGAGTGAAACAAGAAAACAGTTAAGGACACTTGTAAAAACACAGAAAAAGGACAAACATAGCCTTCTGTATAATGGTAGAGATGTGAGACGCTTTAGTCTATTAAATCACGCAATGAAATACCCTGTGATATCGTTATACCCCGTGATATCGTTATGCTAAGCATTCCAAAACACGAAAATGCTTCAGCGACCAAAGAGATTTTTTTTTTTTTTTTTTAATGTTTCTGTACATTGTGATTTAGAAATTAAAGGCTATTAAATGTTTCACAAGTTCAAAACGGTTAATAGACGACTCGAATTTCACTTTAAGCAATTGTAACAATAGTAGATTTTCAACAGATGATAAATCTTCCATCAAATCATGAGTAGAAAATACACTTTCAGATCCAGCATGCCAGGGAACACACTTTCATATTCAGCATGTAGGAGAACCCTAAATGCTCACCCCCTAAAAAGGTAAGTTAACCCTAAATGGTTATTGGTTAGTGAACTGTTCTCTGTTTGAGTATGATAAAAGCTTGTGGAGTACTACATTACGTTATATAAACAGACTGGGATTCTATGATAGAGTGATTACACCACTTAATAATACTGGTCAGGAACTGAGAAATGTCCAGGAGGAAGTCAGTGGAATTTGCAGCTTTTTCGGAGTTGAAGCACTCTACGTAAAGGGCAATGTACCTACAGATAAAAGTTTTAATTCAAAAGTGTGACCCTAGGATTCCACTTTTCAATCTAGAAGAGTTTAAGTGTCCTAAATTTGAGGGGGGTTATCACCGTCCTGAAGACGAGGTTAGGTTCTTCGCACAGTGGATACCTAAGAACATACCTGATCGTGATAAATCCATAAGACATGTTAAAAACTATTCTATATCATGGGACCATCGTTTGTGGATGTTTAAGAGTGAACTCTAAGTACTATTTTTATGTAAACATTTGTTGTTGTTTTTTTTTCTTTCTCAAAAAAAAAATCTTTTTTAAAACTTCGAAATTTTTCAACTTTATTTATTTTTTTATTTTTGTACATAACTTAAAATGTCAAAATATGCTTACAGTTCTAACAATTGCGCTCTGTGATTGGTCAGAGACACGATGTGACTTCCCCACCGGTATTCTATGACCGGTTATTGACACTACCTAATCTATTGCATGTATTAAATCAGTATTTTTTACGCAGTGGAATGATAAACACATAAGTCACATCTTTAAGAAAAAAAAAGTGAAGATGGAGCATTTTAATAAAGTGTGTTTACATAACAAGGTTATTGTAGCATTGAATGCTGACAAAGAGAAGTATTTAAACTTTGAACCAAGTACAGGTGGTAGCACTATTGGAAATGTATGCATGCATTGTCATGACAGTAAGGAATTAAATTTCTTTGGAATACCGAAAAAATTCAACTCTTATGTTGGTGGTTATGCGAGATTGAGATCTCCAGAGATGATTGCACTCAAAGAGAATGCCAACATAAAAATAATCATTGATGATAGAGGACAACTCCTTGTTACTGTTGCAGGTAACACATTACCTACTGATACATCCAATCGTCACCTTTCGGGTATTAGCATTCAACGGAAGATCAATAAAAGAAAGGCCTACTCTTCTACTAATATCGTAAACCATATCTTGTCTACATGTCGAAACTGTTACCTGTGTAAAAATAATGTGATAATAGACAGTGAAATTGCCAGAAAAATAAAAAGGGCATTGTCAGAAAATATCACGAGGGAATATAAAGATGAATCGATGAAAAACAAAGCACCAGCAAACGTTACTGCCATTGATCAAACAGTCATTGATCCAAATAATACCAAAGACGAAAAGCATATTGAGCCTGTTGATGAGACACCAGTAAAAATTGTGTATGACTCAAAATGGAATAATGATTATTCTACTGATTACGAACTAAGAGAAGACAATAGCTATAATATCAAGAGAGAACATGGTGAACTATTTTATGGAACAGATTCAAAATGTCCAAAGTTAATCATTGATATTAATAATGTATCATAATATATTTTTTTGTATTAATATTCTACATAGCATTATTTCATTAAAAATATATTATGCATTACATTGTTATGTGTTCATTATTTTTAGAGTAAGCTAGCATATCAAACGTTTAGAATGTCTAATAAAACGTCGGAGATGTAAGAAAAGGAATTTACATACATCTATTGTCAGACACATGGGAACAAATTCTTTCTTGAATTCGCCTCCTGGATAAATAAAAAAAGACATTTCATTCAAGAAATTATGACGAAACTCTAAGTAAGCAACAAACTCTTTCTTGAAGTTACCTCATGGATACACAATGCAGAAATTTCATTTAAGAAATTATCAAAAATTGTAAGTAAGTAGCAAATTCTTTCAAAAATATGTTAATACGTTTAAGCAATAAATATCTTTAAGCTTAACCCGTCTTTATTCTTTAGAATAGTTTTATGCATTTCATTAAATTATGAAGAAATTGTAAGTAAGTAACAATAGCTTTCTTGAATTCGCTTCCTGGACACAATACAGATATTTAATTCAAGAAATCATAATAAAATCGCAAGTAAGTAATAAAGTCTTTATTGTTTTCACCTATTGGATACACAATACTGAAATTTCATTCAAGAAATTATGAAGGAATTGTAAATAGGTAACACACTCATGTTACCTCATGGATACACAATGCAGAAATTTCATTTAAGAAATTATCAAAAATTTTAAGTAAGTAGCAAATTCTTTCTTGAATTCGCCTCCTGGGTAAATAAAAAAGACAGTTCATTAAAGAAATTATGAAAAAATTGTAAGTAAGTAGCAAATTCTTTCTTGAATTCACCTGCTGGATAAACAAAAAGACATTTCGTTCGAGAAATTATGACAAAATTCCAAGTAAGTAACAAACTCTTTATTGTTTTCATGACTTAGATACACGATGTAGAAATTTAATTCAAGAAATTATGAAAAGAAATTATGAAAATATTTGTAAGTAAGTAACAAACTCTTTTTGTTTTCACCTCTTGGATATACAGTACAGATACTTCATTCAAGAAATTATGAAAAAACCGCAAGTAAGTAACTTTTTTTTTCTCTTTATCAAAAACAATTTTCACTTAGCTACACGATGTAGAAATTTAATTCAAGAAATTAGGAAAAAATTCTCAGTAAGTAACAATTTCTTTCTTGAAGTCAACTCATGGATACACAATACGGAAATTTCATTCAAGAATTTCATGACTTAGATACACGATGTAGAAATTTGATTCAAGAAATTATGAAAAAATTCTCAGTAAGTAACAATTTCTTTCTTGAAGTCATCTCTTGGATACACAATACGGAAATTTCATTCGAGAAATTATGAAAATATTTGTAAGTAAGTAACAAACTCTTTATTGATTTCACCTCTTGGATATACAGTACAGATTTTTCATTCAAGAAATTATGAAAAAATCGCAAGTAAGTAACTTTTTTTTTCTCTTTATCACAAACAATTTTCACTTAGCTAAATGATGTAGAAATTTAATTCAAGAAATTATTGAAAAATTCTCAGTAAGTAACAATTTCTTTCTTGAAGTCAATTCTTGGATACGCAATACGGAAATTTCATTCAAGAAATTATGAAAAAATTGTAACTAAGTAGCAAATTCTTTCTTGAATTTACCTGTTGGACAAACAAAAAAGACATTTCGTTCAAGAAATTATGACAAAATTCTAAGTAAGTAACAAACTCTTTATTGTTTTCACGAGTTAGATATACGACGTAGAAATTAAATTCAAGAAATTATGAAAAAATTCTCAGTCTAAGTAGCAAATTCTTTCTTGAATTCACCTGTTGGATAAACAAAAAACATTTTTCACTTAGCTAAATGATGTAGAAATTTAATTCAAGAAATTATTGAAAAATTCTCAGTAAGTAACAATTTCTTTCTTGAAGTCAATTCTTGGATACGCAATACGGAAATTTCATTCAAGAAATTATGAAAAAATTGTAACTAAGTAGCAAATTCTTTCTTGAATTTACCTGTTGGACAAACAAAAAAGACATTTCATTCAAGAAATTATGACAAAATTCTAAGTAAGTAACAAACTCTTTATTGTTTTCACGAGTTAGATATACGACGTAGAAATTAAATTCAAGAAATTATGAAAAAATTCTCAGTCTAAGTAGCAAATTCTTTCTTGAATTCACCTGTTGGATAAACAAAAAAAACATTTCGTTCAAGAAATTATGACAAAATTCTAAGTAAGTAACAAACTTTATTGTTTTCACGAGTTAGATATACGACGTAGAAATTAAATTCAAGAAATTATGAAAAAATCGCAAGTAAGTAGCTTTTTTTTTCTCTTTATCACAAACAATTTTCACTTAGCTACGCGATGTAGAAATTTAATTCAAGAAATTATGAAAAAATTCTCAGTAAGTAACAATTTCTTTCTTGAAGTCAACTCTTGGATACACACAATACGGAAATTTCATTCAAGAAATTATAAAAAAATATTTGTAAGTAAGTAACAAGCTCTTTATTGATTTCACCTCTTGAATATACAGTACAGATACTTCATTCAAGAAACGTGATTAAACACGTTTTGAAACTACATGCTATTTGTATGCCTTTCCTTGGCACCTTTCCAAACGAGCGGGGATTCCCCACTGGATCCTACACATTGCAAAAAAGTGAGCAGTACGAAAACTCCACGTTTTCAACCAGACTGGTTTTTTAGGGACCAATCGGGAGAGATATGTAAAGTCGACATAGCTTTATTTCATTTTTTTTAAGGTTCATTTAGACGAGGTTACGTGCGCGCACGTAACCTCGCGCGAACTGAACTTTAAAAATTTAAAGTTCAGTTCTAAATTTTTCTGTAGAAGATAGGAAAAGTTATACTATGATTGTGATTATTTTCCAGTGAAGATAAAAAGTTTCACTTTAATTCTAATTTTCTTAAATTCAGTTCCGATTTTTTGCAAAGAGATGAAAAATTTAAAGTTTTGTTCCAAATTTTTCATAGAAGATAGAAACAGTTATACATTGATTTTGAATCTTCGACATGAAGATAAGGTGCATCACTTTAATTCTGAGTTTTCTCGAAGAAGTGCAAAATGTTCAAGTTCTCTTCTGAATTTTCTTAAAGAAGAGAAAAAAGTTAGCTCAATTCTGAATTTTACCAATGAAAATGAAAAAAGCTTCCACTTCAGTTCTTAATTTCTCAAAGACATAAAAAATTCAAAGTTCTCTTCTAATTTTTCCTAGAAAATAAAAAAGGTTCCACTTCAGTTCTGGTTTTTTCTCAAAGAGATGAAAAATTTAAAGTTCTGTTCTAATTTTAAATTAAATTTTAGCTCCTTTGTCTTATGGATTTACCCATCAAATTTTTAAATTAGAAAATGAGTGACTCCTTCTATTATTAAAGACAATCGTTCAAACTCGTTCATTTAACCTCCAAAACAATAGGTTAGGTTAGGTATAAATAAATATTAATAAATAAATAGAAACATTTCTACATGTTTAAGTTAGGTTAGGTTAACTTATCATGAGCGCTCATGATAAGTTAACCTAACCTTTTCTGGGGGTATGGTTAGGTTAGGTTAGGCTAGATTAAGTTAGGTTAGATTAGGTTAGGTTAAGTTAGGTTAGGTTAGCCTACGTACGCTTCACTTAGGTTAGCTTAGGTTAGGTGAGAGACAGGCAAAAAGTTAGGTGTATGATTAGGTTAGGTTAGGTTAGATTAAGTTAGGTTAGGTTAAGTTAGGTTAGGCTAGGTTAGCCTAAATACGCGCGCGTACGTAGGCTGACCTAGCCTAACCTAACTTAACCTAACCTAACTTACCTAATTAAGAACTGAACTTTAAATTTTTATGTCTTTGAGAAATTATGAACTGAAGTGGAAGGTTTTTTCATTTTCATTCGTAAAATTCAGAATTGAGCTAACTTTTTTCTCTTCTTTAAGAAAATTCAGAAGAGAACTTGAACATTTTGCACTTCTTCGAGAAAACTCAGAATTCAAGTGGAGTTCCTTATCTTCATGTTGAATATTCACAATCAATGTATAACTTTTTCTACCTTCTATGAAAAATTTGGAACAGAACTTTAAATTTTTCATCTCTTTGAGAAAAATCAGAACTGAATTTAAGAAAAATTATAAATAAAGTGAAACTTTTGATCTTCATTGAAAATAATCACAATCATAGTATTACTTTTTCCATCTTTCATCTAAAAATTTAGAATAGAACTTTAAATTTCTTTATTTCATTGTGGAATTTAAAACTGAAGTGTAAGATTTTTATTTTCTCTGGAGAAATTAGAATTGAAGTGTGTTCTTTGGTAAAGTTCAGAAGAGAACTTGAACTTTTCTATCTTCACTTCGTTGAGAAAATTTTAAGTTGAACTAGAACTTTTTATCTTCCGTGAAACTATTCACAAGTATGGTATTACTTTTTCTATCTTCCACCGAAAAATTTAGAATTGAACTTTAAATTTCTTTATGTCCTTGTGAAATGAAGAACTGAAGTGGAAGATTTTTATTTTCTCTGGTGAAATTAGAATTGAATTGTGTTCTTTGGTAAAATTGAGAAGAAACTTGAACTTTTCTTCACTTCGTTGAGAAAATTGTAAATTGAACTAGAACTTTTTATCTTCCGGGAAAATATTCACAAGTATGGTATTACTTTTTCTATCTTCCACCGAAAAATTTAGAATTGAACTTTAAATTTCTTTATGTCTTTGTGAAATAAAGAACTTAAGTGGAAGATTTTTATTTTCTCTGGAGAAACTAGAATTGAATTGTGTTCTTTGGTAAAATTCCGAAGAGAACTTGAACTTTTTTATCTTCTGTGAAAAATTTGGAACAGTGTTTTAAATTTTTCATCTTTTCGAGAAAATATTCACAGGTATGGTATTACTTTTTCTATCTTCCACCGAAAAATTTAGAATTGAACTTTAAATTTTTTTATGTCTTTGTGAAATATAGAACTGAAGTGGAAGATTTTTATTTTCTCTGGTGAAATTAGAATTGAAGTGTGTTCTTTGGTAAAATTCAGAAGAGAACTTGAACTTTTCTTCACTTCGTTGAGAAAATTTTAAATTGAACTAGAACTTTTTATCTTCCGGGAAAATATTCACAAGTATGGTATTACTTTTTCTTGTTTCCACCGAAAAATTTAGAATTAAACTTTAAATTTCTTTATGTCTTTGTGAAATAAAGAACTTAAGTGGAAGATTTTGATTTTCTCTGGTGAAATTAGAATTGAATTGTGTTCTTTGGTAAAATTCAGAAGAGAACTTGAATTTTTCTTCACTTCGTTGAGAAATTTTAAATTGAACTAGAACTTTTATCTTCCGGGAAAATATTCATAAGTATGGTATTACTTTTTCTATCTTCCATCGAAGAACTTAGAATTGAACTCTAAATTTCTTTATGTCTTTGTGAAATAAAGAACTGAAGTGTAAGATTTTTGTTTTCTCTGAAGAAATTAGAATTGAATTATGTTCTTTGGTAAAATTCCGAAGAGAACTTGAACTTTTTTATCTTCTGTGAAAAATTTGGAACAGTATTTTAAATTTTTCATCTCTTCGAGAAAATATTCACAAGTATGGTATTACTTTTTCTATCTTCCACGGAAAAATTTAGAATTGAACTTTAAATTTCTTTATGTCTTTGTGAAATAAAGAACTTAAGTGGAAGATTTTTATTTTCTCTGGTGAAATTAGAATTGAATTGTGTTCTTTGGTAAAATTCAGAAGAGAACTTGAATTCTTCTTCACTTCGTTGAGAAAATTTTGAATTGAACTAGAACTTTTTATCTTCCGGGGAAAATATTCACAAGTATGGTATTACTTTTTCTATCTTCCAACGAAAAAGTTTAGAATTGAACTCTAAATTTCTTTATGTCTTTGTAAAATATAGAACTTAAGTGGAAGATTTTTGTTTTCTCTGGAGAAAGTAGAATTGAATTGTGTTCTTTGGTAAAATTCAGTAGAGAACTTGAACTTTTCTTCACTTCGTTGAGAAAATTTTAAATTGAACTAGAACTTTTTATGTTCCGTGAAAATATTCACAAGTATGGTATTACTTTTTCTATCTTCCACCGAAAAATTAGAATTGAACTTCAAATTTCTTTATGTCTTTGTGAAATAAAGAACTGAAGTGGAAGATTTTTATTTTCTCTGGTGAAATTAGAATTGAATTGTGTTCTTTGGTAAAATTCAGAAGAGAACTTGAATTCTTCTTCACTTCGTTGAGAAAATTTTAAATTGAACTAGAACTTTTTATCTTCCGGGAAAATATTCACAAGTATGGTATTACTTTTTCTATTTTCCACTGAAAAATTTAGAATTGAACTTTAAATTTCTTTATGTCTTTGTGAAATAAAGAACTTAAGTGGAAGATTTTTATTTTCTCTGGATAAATTGGAATTGAATTGTGTTCTTTGGTAAAATTCAGTAGGGAACTTGAACTTTTCTTCACTTCGTTGAGAAAATTTAAAATTGAACTAGAACTTTTTATCTTCCGTGAAAATATTCACAAGTATGGTATTACTTTTTCTATCTTCCACCGACAAATTTAGAATTGAACTCTAAATTTCTTTATGTCTTTGTGAAATAAAGAACTGAAGTGGAAGATTTTTGTTTTCTCTGGAGAAATTAGAATTGAATTGTGTTCTTTGGTAAAATTCCGAAGAGAACTTGAACTTTTTTATCTTCTGTGAAAAATTTGGAATAGTATTTTAAATTTTTCATCTCTTCGAGACAGATCTGAACTAAAGTGGAAAATTTTATATTATTTGGAAAAATAGAAATAATCAATGACTAATTTCTTTTTCATTGAGAAAATTCAGAAGAGAACTTGAACTTTCCTTGACTTCGTTGAGAAAATTTTAAATTGAACTTTAAAGTTTTTCATCTCTTTGAGAAAAGTCGGAACTGAATTTAAGAAAATTTAGAATTAAAGTGAAACTTTCTATCTTCATAGAAAATAATCACAATCATAGTATAACTTTTCTTATCTTCTGTGGAAAAATTAGAACTGAACTTTAAATTTTTTATGTCTTGGTGAACTTAAAACTGACGTGGAAGCTTCACCTACGAAATACTAAGAAACCTTAGCTCAGAAAAGCCTGAAATATCCAACTACTCATCCCAAACTAGAAGTTTCAGACAACAAACACCTATGAGGGACTAAGAATCCTAGCTCTGAAAAGTCCAAAAAGCAAACTACACCTCCCAAATCATAATTTTCTGAAAGTACACACCTATGAAATGCTAAGAAATCTAGCTCAGAAAAGTCAAAAATAGCAAACCACTCATTCCCAAATCATAGGTTTCAGTCAACACACACCTACGAAAGGCTAAGAAATCCAGCTCAGAAAAGTCAAAAAATAGCAACCCACACATCCCAAATCATAGGTTTCAGACACCACATACCTACGAAAGACTAAGAAATCTGGTTATGAAAAGTCGGAAATAGCAAATTGCATAGCTCAAATCATAAGTTTCAGACAACACACACCTATGAAATACTAAGAAACCTTAGCTCAGAAAAGCTTGAAATAGCAAACTATTCATCCCAAACTATAGGTTTCAGACAACAAACACCTATGAGGGACTAAGAATCCTAGCTCTGAAAAGTCTATAAAGCAAACTACAAATCCCAAATCATAATTTTCTGACAGCACGCACCTATGAAAGGCTAAGAAACCTAGCTCAGAAAAGTCAAAAATAGCAAATTAACCATCCAAAATCATAGGTTTCAGACAACACATACCTATGAAAGGCTAAGAAATCCAGCTCAGAAAAGTCAAAAATAGCAACCCACCCATCCCAAATCATTGGTTTCAGACAACACACACCAACAAAAGACTAAGAAATCTAGCTTAGAAAAGCCCGAAATAGTAATTTACATATCCCAAATCATAAGTTTCAGACAACATTCACCTACGAAATACTATGAAACCTTAGCTCAGAAAAGCCTGAAATAGCAAATTACACATCTCAAATCATAAGTTTCAGACAACACACACCTACGAAATACTAGGAAACCTTAGCTCAGAAAAGCTCGAAATAGCAAACTACTCATCCCAAACTATAGGTTTCAGACAACAAACATCTATGAGGGACTATGAATCCTAGCTCTGAAAAGTCCAAAAAGCAAACTACAAATCCCAAATCATAGGTTTCAGACAACACACACCAACGAAAGACTAAGAACCTTATATCCCAAATCATAGGTTTCAGTCAACACACACCAGGTTTCAGACAACACACACCAACGAAAGACTAAGAACCTTATATCCCAAATCATAGGTTTCAGTCAACACACACCAACAAAAGACTAAGAAATCTAACTTAGAAAAGCCCGGAATAGTAATTTACATATCCCAAATCATAAGTTTCAGACAACATTCACCTACGAAATACTATGAAACCTTAGCTCAGAAAGGCCTGAAATAGCAAATTAGACACCTCAAGTCATAAGTTTCAGACAACACACACCTATGAAATACTAAGAAACCTTAGCTCAGAAAAGCCTGAAACAGCAAACTACTCATCCCAAACTATAGGTTTCAGACAACAAACACCTATGAGGGACTAAGAATCCTAGCTCTGAAAAGTCCAAAAAGCAAAACTACAAATCCCAAATCATAGGTTTCAGACAACACACACCAACGAAAGACTAAGAAATCTAGCTTAGAAAAGCCCGAAAAAGTAATTTACATATCCCAAATCATAAGTTTCAGTCAACACACACCCATGAAAGGCTAAGAAATCCAGCTCTGAAAAGTCCAAAAGCAAACTACTCATCCCAAACTATAGGTTTCAGACAACAAACACCCATCAAAGGCTAAGAAATCTAGCTCAGAAAAGTCAAAAATAGTAATTTACATATCCCAAATCATAAGTTTCTGACAACACACACCTATGAAAGGCTAAGAAACCTAGATCTGAAAAGTCAAAATGGCAAACTACTCATCCCAAACTATAGGTTTGAGACAACAAACACCTATGAGGGACTAAGAAATCTAGCTCAGAAAAGCCCGAAATAGTAATTTACATATCCCAAATCATAATTTTCTGACAACATTCACCTACGATATACTAGGAAAGCCTAGCTCATAAAAGTCTGAAATAGCAAACTACTTATCCCAAACTAGAAGTTTCAGACAACAAACACCTATGAGAGACTAAGAATTCTAGCTCTGAAAAGTCCAAATAGCAAACTACACATCCCAAATCATAATTTTCTGACAACACACACCTATGAAAGGCTAAGAAATCCAGCTCAGAAAGGTCAAAATAGCAAACCACCCATCCCAAATCATAGGTTTCAGACAACACATACCAATGAAAGACTAAAAAATCCAACTCAGAAAAGTCAAAAATAGCAACCCATACACCCCAAATCATAGGTTTCAGACAACATACATCAACGAAAGACGGGGCCCGGGGATGGCCTTTGGGGGTCTGGGGGGCCGGGTGGGAGCCCGGGGAACCTTTGGGGACCGGGGGTTCCTTCGGAATTGGGGTATGGGGATCGGAGCCCTTTGGATCGGGGTAGGGCGATCGGGGCCCTTTGGGGTTGGGGTAGAGGACCTCACGACACTGTTCAAATAGAACTTGTTTACTATAACGACCACACTCAAAACCTCTTCTAAAACCCCTTCTAAAATCATCTTTTAAAATGTCTCTAACTGTATCGCCGAAATAATTCCATAACCTGTCTAAAACCGTTTCGCCCAAATAATCCCCTAAAAGTAATTTCTGTGTGTTCCTTTTGTTTTTTGGCATCTCTGTGCTTTCACATTTCAAATTTCTAGGAAACCCTTTCCTACGTTAATCTCTTTATCTCATAAATGTTCCTAGCTAAACTATTAAGGTTTCGTTAGAATATCAATTTATCTCTCCGACTTAAAGCTCAGTTAAGCCGTATTTAAAAATAGAATTTCTATCTCTATAGACTCCCGCATAATTCCAAGATAACAAGTGATGTCATTTATAATTCCTGACACTAAAGATCAATGAAGCCCTATTTAAAAATAGAATATTAATTTTTCTCTCTGACCTAAAGAACGTTTATCCCTCAGACCTAAGATTAAAGAAGCCATAATGTTTCTTAACTCCCCCTTTCGTGAATCAATACATTCCCCTAGCGATTATGTAAATCAATTTCTCAGGTTAGGTTCGCCTAGAGATCAAAGAACCCATGTTTGTTTCTTAATTCCCCCTTTCGTAAATCAATACATTCTCCCCCACCGATTATGTAAATCAATTTCTCAGGTTAGGTTCGCCTAAAGACATAAAACAGACATAAATTGCTGTTGACATCCATAAATGTGAGAAAGTTCCTGTTTTTTCATTCTCACTGACAAAAACCATAAAACAGACATGAATTGCTGTTGACATCCATAAATGTGAGAAAGTTTCTGTTTTTTCATTCTCACTGACAAAAACCATAAATCATCCATAACCATCCATGAAAAACATCAAATAAATCGAACAACACACATAACCGTCCAAGAAAACAACCATAAATGTGACAAAATTCCTGTTTTTCCAAGTGAGACATTTCCTGTTTTTTCATTCTCAGTGAGAAAACCATAAACCACGTGGTTCGCGTCGGAGTCAATAAGGCCTTTCTACTCACAATGCACCGCATCAAAAGCGAACAGCATCAATAGCAGGGCTCGGCTTAATCCCCCCGAAAAATTCCGCCCACATTTAAAATCGAGCAGCCACAAAGGAAGTATCACAAGTAATACCTCCTTGTGACCCTGTTTAACCTTTATCTTACCCTGCTCGGATAGCTCAACCCTCATAAACAAGAAATGAAGAATAAAATACAAATATGAAAATAAAATAAAAAACAGACAACTTACATTCATAATTTTAATAAGACAGCAAATATTACTAGTAAAAAAGAGAAAGAGAGAAAGAGGGAGAGAAAGAGAAAAAGAGAGAGAAAGAGAGAGACAGAGAGAGAGAGAGAGAGAGAGAGAGAGAGAGAGAGAGAGGAGAGAGAGAGAGAGAGAGAGAGAGATTTAGTTGGAGGTTTGCTTCCTTTTCAAACAGACAACTTACATTCATAATCTTAATAAGACAGCAATTATTACAAGGAAAAGAGAGAGAGAGAGAGAGAGAGAGAGAGGAGAGAGAGAGAGAGAGAGAGAGAGAGAGAGAGAGAGAGAGAGAGGGATTTAGTTGGAGGTTTTCTTCCTTTTTTCGTTGATGGGAGGCTTCCGACGCATTCAGACGCTTTTAGTTTTTTTTAATAATTCAGGCATTTTTAATATAATTTAATATTTCAGGCATTGTGTATTTTCTATTATTGGCACTAAACAATTTTAGAACAGTAGGTATTTTTAAAATATTTTAGTGTTTTAGGCATTTTTAGTATATCCTAGCGTTTCAGACATTTTTAGTATGTTCTAATATTGCAGTATTTTCAGTATATTACAGTATTTCGAGCATTTTTGTGTAGTTTTTAGTATAGACACAATACATTTTTTAAAATATTTCAGTATTTCACACATTTTTCCTTTTCTCAATAATTATCCAATGTAATTATTATCATATTATTGTTATAATATTTTCCTTTATAGTCATTAGCAAGATTTTTAAACTTAGGCTTTTCTGGAGCTGATCTGGATCCATTAAATCCCTGTTTTTTTTTTGTTTTTTTTTAAAATACACTATTCCATTTGATTAGAATACGTATGTCAGTCAGTGCAATTTTTTCCTATAATTATAAGCTGGAGAGTTTTCCAAAGCCACTTTGCGCACAAGCCGTTTAATTATTCTACAAATAATTAATTAATCTTAAATAATTTAATCAGTTTGTAGTGTTGCTCGAGTTAATCTGGGTACAAGCAAACAAGTTCCCTTTCTTATCAGTTATTGGCTCTTCTATTTAAGCATTATCCTTAATAAATTAATTAATATTCTATATAGTTATAAAATTCAAATCCTTTTCTAAATAACTTGTATAATAGCGTTTTATCAACCTAGTTTTTTTTCCATATTCAGCCTGGATACAAGCCCTGAAGTTTTTTTCTTTTTGATGTTTTCCTTTTCATTTAATTATTGTATGCGATTAATGTTACTAATTAATAAACTAAACAATTATACAAGGATATAGTTATTTTAATTCCTTTTCAATATAATTATTTACATACATTTATCGAACAAACAGTTTTTCAGTAACCAGTTCTTTTTGGGTTTTTCAGGAGCTACACTGGGCAAAAGCCACCAAATCCCCTTTCTTATTAGTCTTTCCGATTTCTATATAAATATTATCAGAAAGTAATTAACATTCTATAAAATTACCACAATTTAGCAGTTATTCAAACCCCTTTCGTATTTAATTGATTACATAGTTTCATTAACTTACAGCTTTTCCAGAACCGGTCTGTGCGCTATTAAGTCCCTTTTCTTCATAATGACTGGAATTGCCCACTTCTGAACATCTGTAGGTTGGGTATATCCAGATTTCTTTATATTATCTAACCTCATTGAACGCAGTCCGGCAGCATCAAAAGAATCAATTCCACTAGGAAGGTCTTTGCCTCTTACCTATAATATCCAAAACAAAGAGGATTAATAATTTAACTTGGATTTTTCAAAAAAATGTCGAAAAATCAAGAAACAAAAATAAAACTAAAAAATCTCCAACTTACGAGGATAGATTCTGAAACAAAAAAAAAGTATTGTGGCTTAGCATATGGCGAGATAAATTCATAAATACATTCTACGACCGCACTGGCTATAGATGACGTATGAAACAAAGAAGAAAAAACTAAACAAAATGAGACAAAAGGCAAATAGAAGAGAAAAACGAGGATAGTGTCAGCCAGTAGAACAATATGAAGCGAAAATAAGCAAATATTTCGACAAGGACCTCCGCCAAGTCGTCCTATGTGCTAAAAAAATAAACAAACAAATAAAAATCTAGCCCCTCGAAGTAGACTTCACTAGAGACGGATTTGACAGATTTTAATCGCTTGCGTACATGCGAAAAAACACATTTTTTCAAGAGAAAGTAAAGTGTAAACTTAAAATGAACAGAAATCATCCTGAACACGAGATGGTTTGCCACTTCCCTCATCCTTTACGCTATGTATTTTACTGAAAACATATTAAAATGTAGCATATATAAACCAGGTTGTAATTGTAGCTGTTTTCATTGCTGGATTATTGCAACTTATCCTGAATATGTTCGGAAGTGATTTACGTTCATACCAAATGGAAAAAAAAACGCCAGGCTATTGGCGGACGCAGTACAGTGCAAATACGAGCTACTTCCTAAAAGGGTACGCAACGAGCGAAATCCTTGCTATGGTTAAAAACCAAGAAACATTTTAAATTGAAAAATGTTTATTCCTGATTCTAGGTTCACTTATTCGATGTCAATATACCAGGAAAGATCCATTTTAAAGAATCTGAAGCATTTACCCCAGGAAGTTCATACACAATCTTTGACACTCCTTTTTGTAAAATCGGTGTTGGCATCTACCATGACGTCTGGATTGCAGAGCTGGCAGGAGTTTGCACCCAGAAATGTAAGAGCTTTAAGCTTGTCTCTGTTTCTTGTTCATACCAATTATTTTTGCCCAATTATTTAAGTACAAAACAAGTGATGTTTCACGCAAGAAAGTATGATAAACTAAGAAATCCCAGTAATTTTAAAACATTGCAGGATCGAATATAGAGGAGGAGAGAGTATGGAAGAGAGAGTAAGAAAGAGGTGAATAAAAAAAATATTTACCACCCATTAAAAGAAACCTCAACAGGGACAGCGTATTCCATAAAATAATATAACTCGTGGTCAGTCATTGTGCAGGAGGCCAGGGGCTGGAGAAAGACTGAAATTAGTTGTAGTAGAACCCTGTTTGCGACTACTACACTCAAGCGCATTATAATAACGTTGATACCGTCACTCAAGGTTTATGCCAAATATGAAACAAGACTTGACTCGCTGTAAAAGTAGTATCCATATGCACAGTTTCAACCCTACAAGACCATGTATCTATATATTTGAATTACACATGGAATGACACAAGAATATACAGTGTAGTTTGACGTGCAGATTGCAAAAAGTGACCAATCCTTTTATATTATGTACCTATAAAGTGAACAAACACGTTTTGAGAGTATAATTGAGATTATATAGCGCAAGCAGACTGGTTTTTGACGCACTTTCATCATAACATTTTTTTATTATTTTTTTTTAAATAAGAAACTAGAAACTGTCAAATTGCGTAATCAAAGAATGGTCTCATTCTAGAAATACTGGTTTACAGTTGGTTATAATAGTTTTTTGTTGTTGTTATATATATCGAGCAAATCGGTCATTTCTGGGTCAGTTGATTAATAGAAGTTGTAACACAGATTTTGTGTTATTCAATTGCTTTTAATATAAACCATTCTACAGATTAATATAAACATTTATCTAAAGCTTCATTTAATTAAATTGATTCACATGAGCAATGATAGAATCATGTTTAGTAATTTATGCTTGCATATCAGGTATTATGGAGGAGCGCTGGTGGATCTTGGTGCAGATGGAGGGACAAGTGGGAGGAGCTTGCACGAAGGCTCAAAAAGCACAAATTATAAGCCAAAATTTCCTAAATCTCTTTGAGCCCTCAGATAAACATGGAGGGGTTTTTTTAGGGAAGGGGGGGGGAGTTAAAATAAGCATTTAATTTGCCTTCATTCGTGGGAATATCCTTGAAATAGAGATTAAATTCTTGTACTTAAGGGCGATAATGATATAGGTGGGATTATGAGCACCATCTGCAAATTTCTCAGGAGAGAGGGGGAGGCAAGAGCTGCAGGACCTTTCTTTTTATCGAAATTTAGATGGGAATAAAAACTTGGACTGCGAGAAGATATTGAGTTTTCGTGATTATTAACCTGATTTTTTTATGTATATAAAATATTTGATTGACATCTCCTAGTAATTGATGTTTGAGATATTATCGTACTTTTTTGTGGAAAAAAAAAACAGCAAAAACAAAACAAAACAACCTTAAAAGGTATGGCAAGCGAAAGAGATATGTGTCTTAGAAGACGTTTTGAAAAATACAAAAATGAGACAGAAGAAGAAAGGATTTTCCGTTCGGTGAAACATAAAGAATCTAGTAAAAGTTTTCTTAAAAAGAAACCAAAGATGACAGTCGGAAAAGGCTTGATAGAAAGTTAGAACGTCGAAGACTTCTTAGGGAAAATCATAACAGTAAGTAGCTCCATGGGAATTGAAAATGTTTCAGAAATAGGAATAAACTAACATAAATAATAACCCCCATAAAGTGGATAGACTTTGACTTGTTACTTAATTTATTGTTACTCGAATTTTTTGTCAAGTGTTTTGCGACTTTGTAAGACTTTTAGAGAAAATTTAAGTTGTCATCAAGTCTTTTGTGAATTTGTAAGGTTTTTAGAGAAAAGGGTGCGTTATATATGAATCTATATCAATATATATAAATATTCTTGTAATCAATCTTAAGAATAGCCATACAAGATGCAGAAGTAAGTAAGGCACAATTTTCCTTCAAGAATTTTTGAATAAAAATTATTTATTTAGCTTATTGTATAGACTGAATTTTATTTCGGACGTGGTTCAATTAGTTTGGTGATGAAACATTCATACTAAACTTTTCTAAACTTTTCTAGACAAAATAATGTATTCATAAGCCACGATATAACAAGGAGAAATGGGGCAATGCAAACAAATAGAAAACATAAGAAACTAAACACGAGTTCGACATTAAACATAAACTCTTAGTATGGAAGCAAATATAAAGCAAAAATCAAGCAATTGGATGATAAGGACCTGATAATTGCAAGGAAGCTACGTCTTTGAAATTCGAATCGAACTTCGGGCTTAGTCTCAAAATATCCGTACCACAAACTTGTGAGCAATCTTTCGGCTCCTGTTTCAACGAGTAAAACACAACAGGTATTTACATTAGTAATT
Organism: Artemia sinica; assembly: GCA_027921565.1. NCBI lineage: Eukaryota > Metazoa > Arthropoda > Branchiopoda > Anostraca > Artemiidae > Artemia > Artemia sinica. The sequence continues at coordinate 58,078,244 of CM051259.1, forward strand.
CAGTGCGGAATGTTTAATAAAAGAGCTTCTGTGAGGAATGTGTATGAAATAATTTAAATTCTACCAGCAGCGGGCCCTAGGGGTTTTGTGTACATTTATGTTGAGATATTGTATATGTCAGTTGTATAATTGATTTTTGGGTGTATTTCCTGGCAGATCAAATTTTCACACGGCTCGGACCCTCCCTATACCGTGTTAAAGGATAGGGATTACGATTTTCGGACTGTCGCAGCCGGATCAACCATGTTCTTTTGTTTATAGTGAATTAAACCTCCAAATTTCTTATATGATGACGAAACAAAAATTCTAGTGATTCGGCTCATTTTAAGAAAAGATTAGAGGAATTATAGTCAAATTATAAGTTTTGAATATATTTAATTCACTGGCTTATAAATAATTTTGGCAATTTTTCATGGCTAGTTTGAACAGTTCTTCGTCTGTTTCACACATGTACAGAACATTTCCCTTCCAGTACCAGTATCAATCTCCCAGCCACTTTGAGTTGATACCTCTGCAATATTAGTTTTAATGTCACCGTTTCAGAGGATGACAGCTTAGCGGATTAGGATGATGTAAGCAAATATTTCGCTAAATCTAAGAGCAATATGGTATGTTCCTGAAAAATTAAAGACTAAGATGCAAGTATACCAATATGAAAAGGTCAAACTTGTAAATCGAGATTTCAGCATTTATTTGCAAACCATAAAATGTTTTGCAAAGGTTAATTAAAGAACTTTCCCTGGCTTCATAATTCTCCCTTGCATAAAATTCTTCCACAACACAAACCAAACAGGACAGCTTACGGTATAGTAAAATATTGTGCTGGCATGTTGAAAAATTAAGAGGGAACGGTAAATCTGGACTTTTCCCTGTTAAAGATAGGAAAGGGGCCACTATTACTGATAAGGAAAGAATTAAACAGAGATGGGCAGAACATTGGAAAAAATTACTAAACTCTCATAGCGAAAAGTATATAAAAATATAAATATAGAAAAGAATGGAAAAGTTTCTAACGCTTTGGATGTGAAGGAAGATTTATTTTGTAGGGAAGAATGAGTGACAGTACTAAAAGGATTAAAAATAATAAGGTCCCTAGTGCTGACAGTGTGGTGAATGAGTTTCTTGAATATGGTGGCCTTTTCTTTAACTATAGAACAATTTATTGTTTTTTTAGTCTGCCGCTAAAAAATTTCAGATTTTTAGAGCTACTTTTCATAGATTTTTGTCTTATAAAAATTTACTTAGATTTTTAAAGCAATTTAAAGGCATCGTCAGTCCACCAAGCACACTGAACTTCAAGCATGTTCATGCATGCACTGAACTTTCAAGCATGTGCGTCGGGGAGAATGGGGCCCTGCTGGAATTTCTTAATTTTAAGATAGTCTTCCATAATTCTATAAATGTTGCAAGGAGTCGGCTTTTCTTATCCTTTTTTTCTAATTGTAACCCCTCCCCCTGAATTTTAAAACACCCAAGTCCATTCCTGTATGCCGTCCTACTCTGAGGTTGCAATGTGGCCATCCCCCATATACATTTTCTTATGATTAATTAAACAAGAGAAAACATTTTCCAAATGCAAGTTTTTTAAGGAAAATTAAACAGCTATATTTGCAATTACATATATACCTTATTATTATTGTATATTAAAACATCAATTTACTTTCTTTAGTTTTTTACCGTTATCTTGATTATTATGTGTGTTTTTTTGTAGATGTTTCGAAAAGTTCGTGGTAACGAATTGCAAGCAAGAAATATCCCGTACTATTTTTAGCCTAACTCCTAAAAATCATTTCTAAATACGTAAAATATATTGAATTTAAAGTTACCCACTAAAAGTTACGAGCCCAAATAAAAACGAGCATAAAATAAAGTTGTGTAATTATTCATACTTAAAGCGAACGAAAATACTATTAATGAATGGATAAACGGAGCCTTATATCCACTTAAAACGTAATCCAAACTTTGGTGTAATCCTGTTATACCAGAGAATAGCTGTGTGTTGGGGGCCGGCATTTACCCCCCAACTTCGGCAATTACCCCCCTGAAAATACTCCCCCACGGAAAATATCCCCCCGAAAAATACCCCTTCGACGAAAATCCCCCCGTAGAAAATAACCCACCGGAAAATCCCTCCCAGAAATTATCTCTAGGAAATTTATCCCCCCCCCCCTTGGAAAATAAGGCATTCCAAAATTAGGAATTGTATTTTAGTTTTTTTTTATTTCCATAGGGGGAAGGAATTTTGGTACTTGCGTATTATGCACGACTCACTCAAGTCTACGCTGTGTAAAATTTGAGGACACATTGGTCTTTTCCTTAGTTACTTCGGTATTTTAGAAATAAATTTGGGTTAAAGATTTACACATTAGGGGGGGGGGGGTAAAATAAAGCGGGTCTGCATGCAAAATGTGTTTCTATTCGTTGAGCCTTCTTTGATCGAAACAATATTTATTTTTGTCACCTCAAAACCGAAGCAAATGACATGAATCTAGAAAATAATTTGTGCATCTAGTTTGTGGTGGGAGGTTTTTTTTTTTGGGGGGGGGGGGTACAAATTTTTTTTTTTTTGGGGGGGGAGGTACACAGAAAACCTAAAAAACACATAAAAAGTTGTTTATATTCATTTGTGTTACTTTTTTTTTAGTCAGACAAACATTTCGGGGGTGGGTTCAAATCCCCCTCCTCCTAGATACGGCCTTGCTTGACATTCGTTTTTATCTACTGTGTGACAACTAGTGTTGTTTTAATTTCCACAGTTTCTTTTTATTAGTTGGGTCTATTTATGCACGGGAGAACAAAGTCCTTTATCGAGTCATGAAGTTCCAAAGGTATTTCACCAATAATAGGCTGAATTCAAGGGGGGGGGCTTACCTGGTTTAATTGGCACTTTTAATGCAATTTTCTCTACTTTGAAAATTGCTAAACCTGAATTTCTCGCAACTCTATTTTTTTAAACAATGAAAAACTTTGCCGTAAAGAGCGAGGCGTTGAGGAGGGGACAGCCCCTTTCATATACGGGATAATTTCTGTTCGTTTTAAGTTTGAACGTCTTTTCCTTACTTTCAGTTAAAAAACTTGTTTTTTATTTAATTTTGAATGTTTTTAAATTAATGGAGGTTTTGATTTTGGCTCACCGTACATGAATAATTAAAACAAAATTTGCATATTAATAAAAGCGCCCCTTCATAGCAATGTCCCTTCCCCCATGAAAACTTCCTTCATGGAAAGATCCTCCTATATAACCCCCGGCTCCCCCCTACCTACCAGAAAATATTCCCCCTGAAAATGTCTGTATACTTCCCAATAACCATTTTTTTGGTTGCTTAAAAAGAGCACTAGAACTTTTAATTTCTGCTCCAATGAGCCTTCCCACGATATTCTAGGACCACTGGGTCGACACGATCACCCTTGGAAAAAAAACAAATAAACACGCATCCGTGATATTTCTTCTGGCAAAAAATGCAAAATTCCACATTTTTGTAGATAGGTGCTTGAAATCTCTACAGTAGGGTTCTCTTATATGCTGAATATGATGATGTGATTTTCATTAAGGTTCTATAACTTTTAGGGGGTCTTTCCTCCTTTTTCTAAAATCTGCCAAATTTTCTCAGGCGCGTAACTTTTGATAGGTAAGACTAAACTTGATGAAGCTTATATATTTAAAATCAGCATTAAATTTGATTCTTTTGATGTATCTATTTTTATAAAAATTTCGTTTTTTAGAGTTTCGGATACCATTGAGCCGGTTCGCTCCTTACTTACAGTTCGTTACCACGAACTGTTTGAAATAATTGAATTTCGAGCAATGTGCTTTTGTGTGTGTGTTAACAACAACAACAACAAAATATGCCTCAAAGAGGGGAGCCGATTGGAAGAGGGGAAGACGAAATAGTTTTTAAATATTTTTTCTGTTTTAATTATAGGATCGGAAATAAAATTGGCGAGACTCCCAAAAATAATTATGTATTGTTAGAATTATATATAAACAATAATTATAGATACTTCATTATATGTATTAAACAATCTTCACTTCAGTTAAGTCTGCTCCTTTCAATTATTTCCGCTAATCTTGATTATTATGGTGCTAACATTTCAAACAAGTGTAAGTAAGGAGCCGTTCTAACCAATAGCAGCCAAAACTCATAAAAAATATTTTTAAAAACATAAAATTCATTAAGCTAAAAGTTTTGTCCAGAAATCACGAGCCAGAGAAAAGAAGTGTTATTTTCTTCTATTTTGTCTCGCGAAATAGCAAGTTTTTGCTAAAATAGGGACACAATCATATTTCGCGAAAATTCCAAGATATCCAGTCCATTTGAAATTTCTGAAAAATTATACGTTGAGCTTTCCTAGTTTTAGAAACAGTAAAGCCGCAGAGTGACGCAATGGTTGCCCATAGCGCTTACGAAATAAATGATTAATATAAACATCTCTTTTACAGCCTCATTAAAGTAAGTTGATTTAAGAGATAGACTCTTTACTTTTATATTAATAATTTTTTAATGGAAATTTAATCTAAAAATAAAACACTATTGTTCATATTAAACATCTTTTGGAATAAAACACAAGTGAAAATCAAGTTGCTTAAAGGGTTTGAAAGGAAAGGGTGAGGGGATAACCCTACTCTTATTTGTAAACTTTGGTTAGCCTTGTGATCAGGGTGCCAGGAGTGCCAGTTCACGAAAAGGTATTGGGGGAAACAAGTATTTTCTGACATTTTAAAAATGGTGACACAAAAATAAATAGTTTTCAAAATCCTAACGATTTTTTTTCAATGTTTTAGTGAAGACAAACAAATGTTATATGCTGATAAAACCACTATTTGGTGTTTGGGGCAATTTGTTTTTTTTTTTTGTCGAGCAAAATATCCTGTTTTAGGGTTTCATGAATTGGTACAATCCATTTTACTCTTTTTGAAATACTTTTTTTTTCTCTCAAGTTTGTTTGGTGCAGTGTGCATGCTCAATAAGTTGCTAACCGATCTGAAACGTAATGAATTTGGTTTGAATTCACTGCCCAGAATCAATACGACCATTTTTTTCCCCTTAGTATTCATCTCATTGAGGTCCTCTTCTTTCTGTCTACATGCTTTGTATGTGTAAGCTCAATCCCAGAAAAGTGCATTTTTTTGGCCCAGTTTGCAGCTGTCATAAACCGATACAATCAATGATCGATATTTTTTTTAGTTTCTTTGAGGTTTGCTTTGTCATATTTATATGACCTGTAAGTTACGAGCCGACCATAATAAATATTATTTTAAGGCCTGTTTTGGGGGGTCACGAACCAATCAATCCAAAATTTCATAATTTATTTTCTACTTAGCACCTAGCCAAGAAGCTTATAAATGTAGTTTTCAACAGGGTCTTACCTGCAAAGTCTAAAACCTTGATTTTTGTCTCCCGAATATTTTAATTTTTTAGCCTTGAATAGTCAAAAATATTTGCAATAATATAACTGGGCAAAATTAAGTTTTACGTGTCCTAGTAATCAGAAAAATAGTCTTGGGCCCATTTTCAGTCGATGCAAAGTTTTCTAAAGTTTTGTCTTCTTCTATAAATAAGGTTCCCTTGACCCAAGAGCTTATGAATATAAGGTGTAAGCTTCAAAACAAAATTGTTCAGCTCTTTGGATGAAGCGATATTTGAAAGCAATTTTTGGCACTCATACCTCTTCCTCTAAACATAACATTTGAAAAACTCTCACCCTATATAGACACTCACTGAAAGTGTTCACTAGATCCCTCATTTTGTTTCTAAGATATTAGAGAAACGCTATTTTCATAGCCTGGGTGGTTATCAATTTACCTTGCTATTTCAATATAAAAATATTTGATGTTCCAAAGGAACTAATAGTGCCAACAAACTTTCATGGCTCAGAGACATACATTTGTTGACCCCTACATTATCTTCTTAAAAACCAAACATGAAGTCTGATTCTAGTCCAACCGCAGACTCACAGTGCCAAAATTTGTAAAAAGGTTGGAAATAACACTTTTTAGATCCGTCATATCTACCCCTTCGCCTCAAGTAAAAAAATTGGAATCTCCTTGCCTTACTCAACACTCCCTGAAGTTTTCAACTTGATCCCCAAAGCATATCAAAGGATATTGCAGATATACTGTTTAAATCACACCCCAGCATACAGTGTATTTTGATTTACCTTGCTACTTAACTGTAAATAGTTTATACGTCCCGTAGTGGCATAGAGTGAAACACATTTAGGTGGATAGTTCACACAATATTTTAGCTGCTCCCTCCACCCTGACGCAAGGTTTGAAAATACTCCTCCCTCCAATACACTCTCTGAAAGTTTCAAGTCTACCACTCAAATACTCTCCGACATGTTGGATATATGCTATTTTGGTAGCCTGTAGACGTATGGTATCTTTTGAATTATCTCTCTCCCCTTCCCCAACCCTGGTCCACTTCTCAAACCAGCAATATTGAAAGTTTCAACTGGATCTTCCAATCTCTTCAGGAGATGTTGCAGATGCTTGTAAACATGGGTACATAATTTAATACCTTTTGATTTACGTCACTAATTCATCGGAAACTGATTATAGTCCCAATGGGGTTTAAAATGCCAAAGCATTAAGGGAGATCTGAGAAAAAATGTGTTTAGTTGTTTTGTGCCTCCCTCGTCAGTTAAAAATTTAAGGTCTGGATGGTCTAATCCCCAAAAAACCTCGATCGATTCAACTTGTTCTCACTAACCGTTCTCAAGATATTGTAATTACGCTATACTGATAACTTGGCGACATGTACTGTATTTTGATTTGCCTTGCTGTTTAACTCTCGAAAAATTCCAAGGAACATAAGAACTTAAAGTGCAAAAGCGTTAAGGTTGCCTGGATACAAAACATATTTAGCCCCTACCTCAGAAACAATATTTTTAGCACCTGCTCCCCGTATCCTTCTCCAGCATTACCTATAGTTTCAACTCTATCCCGTGAACCGTACCTGAAGTATTGTAGATATACACTATACAATTTTATGGAGGATACAAAACAACATCAACAAAATTTGTGAATGAAAATCTCGTTGTTTGGCTCGTTATGACTACGTTTTAATGAGGAAGCTCTTTGTTTTTCATCTTTGTTTAGAGATTTGTAATTTGCAGTAGCTTACTTGCTCCACTTTTTTTCTTCAATAATTTATGTTATCAGAAGGCGAGAGACAGTGCTGTTTAAAAAGTTAATTTTTAAATCCAATACTTTTAAGTAAATTAAGAGTTCAATGAGTTACTCAACAGTGAAGTGAATATAATCAGATTGCACAGCTCATGTAGTTTCGCTGCATATTTCGACATACATTGTTTTTAAAGTTTACATTTCTACTACTACTAAAAATTCACCGTAGCACCAAGCCGCCTGAGGCCAACTCATTCTTTTCTAATCCCATTCTTTTCTAAGCCTCCCTCATTACACCCTCCCAAAACGTTCCTATTTCCATTAATTTTACTTACGACATCCCTCCAACCCAACTGAGATGACCTGCTTTTCGTGTGGCCATAGACAGTTGGCCGGAAAGGACAATCCTTGGGAGTCCCTTTCCATCCGTCAGCCATAGAACGTGCCCTAGCTATCTCAACCTTTGTCTCACAATAGCCATAGAAATCAGGATTGAACCACACTCTTCGTACAGCCTACTGTTTCAGATACGGTCAGTTAGTCGGGTGCTCAAAACTACCCTCTATTCTTCCAACCTTCTTTCAACTGTGAAAAAACACCCTGGGCCGTGGCTATTCTACTTTTAACATCTTCAATGCTGCCACCATCTTTACTAATAATACAGCCTAGTTAAGTGAAGCTATCCACTTGGATTGTTCTTTTTGCTTCCCAACGTGACTTTTTCATCTCGACTTATTCCTAGCCTTAGCGGCTTAGTCTTCTTAACATTAATTTTCAACCCTATTTTTGCACCCTGAACTTGCAAAACCTCTAAAAAGGCAATCATTTTGCGAACACTTTCATCTTGGATGCTTAAATCATCAGCATAATATAAGTCCAGGAAAGTTTTGCTTCCCTATTTGATTCTGTGTTCTTCCGTTGCCTTTGCTAAGCTTCTTAAGACAAAGATAATAACAATGATCCATATAAATGGGGATAGAATGCAGCCCTGCTTAACTCCTAATCAATACGAAACTTGCTACTAACCTTATTTCCTACCTTAACTGGAGCAATGGTATTCTTGTACACCGCACTAATTACTTTATTTTATTTGTCTGGTATAACATACAAGGATAAGACCTTCGCTAAAGCTTTTCTATCAGCTAAATCAACCTCTTGTTCAACTATAAATCAACTATATCTTTAATCAACCTCTTGTTCTTAATTTATAAAACTGAGGATTAAAGGTGTTTGATGACTCAGGAACTTCTCAATTATTAATCTAAGTGTGAAAATTTGGTCGACACATCCTCTACGCTTTCTAAAACCGTACTGTTTTTTCTCATAAACTTCATTTACATCATATTTAAGTCTAAAAAGTATCATCATACTAAGTAATTTGCTACCTACAGAAACCAGGCTAATGCCTTTATAATTACCGCACTCACTCTTATCATCTTTCTTATACAGGGGTTTAATTGGGGTTCTCCTAAAATCACTAGGTACGTCCCCCTTTTCAAAAATCATATTCATAATCTTCAGTAGCTTATTTAAAACCTCAGAACAATCATATTTAAGAAACTCATTTACCCCACTGTGAGTACCAGGGGCCCTATTATTTTTAATTCTTATAGCTTTGTTCTTACTTTTTCCTCACAAAACATATCTTCCTTCACAACCAAGCTGTGACAAATTTATCCATTCTGCTTTATAGTTTTTCTTGTAACTCTATCACGGATTAGCAAATTCTCAAAATGTTCTACCCATCTCTTTTTAACTGTTTCCTCCTCAATAATTGTTGCCCTGTTTCATTATTTAACTGGGACAAGTCTAGAACGACTACTTTCTCTAAACTTGTATCATGCCAGTGCAATATTTTACCATTATGCTGTCTAGCTGAATCTTCCAGATCCTCGAAAATTTTAATCATTGCATCCAATTCACACCTCCTTAACTTATATTTTAATGCTTTCCTCCACTTTTTTTTTAAATTTATCACTTAGATAATATTTATTATCTAAAATTTATCACTTAGATGTATCACTTAGATAATTCTTACACGAGCCCCGCCTCCTCTCTATAAAACTTAAAGTGTTTTCACTAATATTCCTAGCTGTGTATCTGCTCTTCTTCACTAAGACACCATCAGCGACTTGACAAATTACTGTCCTAAAATTATTCCATCTTCTACATCCATCTACCTACATTCCATCCATCTTCTACATTGTCAAATTTTAAACCATCCACCTTAGTGGATGGTTTAACTGTTCCATTCAACTGTTCCTTGAAAGTTTCTCTCAAATTCTCAACCTGGAGTCTACTAAAGTCGTAATAGTTACCTTTCTGAAGATAGTTACCCTTCTGAAATATCAGCTTTAAATTAACTCTGGACACTACTAGATGGTGATCTTTACTTCTAACACTAATAACAGCACTCTTATATACTCTAGTATTCAGGTATAGATCCTGCCAGTCTTCGATTTACGGTAAAATAATCAATAAGGTTAGCTGTCTTACCGTCATGTGAATTGCATGTTAACCGATAGGCCATCTTATGACCAAATACTGTAATGATTATAACTAGATTTTTATACCTTCAAAATCGCAGCAAACTGTAGCCATTACTGTTTGCTTCTCCTATACGAAATTTACCAAGACTTGATACCTTCTATCCCTATTTCTACCCGCCTGGGCATTAGAACCTCCTTATACAAACATCTCCCCCTGGGGTCCTATTATTTGTTCCTGTAGCTGTAAGCAAAATTCAAGGGGAGTCACAACTATCTTCATCAGTCGGTTCTGCAGGGGTTTATACTGCTATGACTGATACCTTGTACTTTATACTCATGAAATGAGCGACTTGCATTCTATTTTTAATACTTTCCCAACCTAAACAAGACTTAGCAGCTTCCTTAATCATCATGAGCCCTGCTCCTTGTATTTGTACCCCATCCTTCCAACCTGAGTAAATCCTTCGCACATAATCTCAAGCCTATCACCCCCCCCCCCATTCATTATATATTCATGCCTGGAAATATTAAGCTACTTTGGGGAGGCAGCCCATAGAAGATAAATTAGATAGGAAGAGGCTTTCCAGTCCAAAAAAAACCCACCAAAACAGACCTAACCCATAAGAATTATCCATTAATCATAATCCGGTGCAAATGCTTTGTCGTTTGCTAGACTTTAATTTCTTTGAGTGGAGCCACTCCTCAAAGTCACCCTGCAGCAAATTAGCCATTACCTTGATCAACATGAAGTTTATTGATGTTGAAACCCCTTCACCACTTTGAGCTGCGCTGACAGATTTCCTATGCTACCTAGGGGCGGAGGACCCAGCTGCACTTCCTAGAGCTCTACCACTGTCGCATAAATTTCCAGACACAGCTTACCCCTTGCTCTCACCTATAATCAGCAATAGGCTTCAGGAAGAGACATTAGAAGCATTATTCTATGATAGGGAAAAGGAGGGCAGCAGAAGTGAGGCCATTTTGAGAGGAAGGTATTCATTCCACTTCTCAAGATCATTAAGTTTCTCTTCACCATCTTTTCCCAGAAAAGATAAATTTTGAGGTTTTTTTTAGTCAGTAGCTTTATTGACTAAGATACGGATTTTCAAAAGCTTCATCAAACTTGTTGAATCTCAGGGCAATATTTCTGTCAAGATTTCATGCATTTATGAGGGTGTTTAACCCCATTTTCTTAAATCGTGCAATTTTTATGATAATAAGCTCTGATACGTAAACCTGAAGTCAAAGAATGTAAAATTTAAATTAAGAAAAAAATTAGATTGTTTTAATACATATGTTGTAATAAGACATTGTTTTCTTAGATTTTTTTTCAGCTCCTATTGACAAGGGTCACTCTTAACTGACAGCTTCATAACGACCTGACACAGGGCTCTCTTAAAAGTGAGATAGGCCCTCACCCTCAAATCTAGCTCTTTAAGCACGTGCTTAAATAGCTGTTTAAGCATGGACACAATTTCAATATTTTTCAAGGGAGTTTGTTAAAAAAATGTCTTATAAAGGAGTTAGCCCCACCCAGCTCTCCCCCTTTTTGTACAGGTAAATATTCATCTACAATAAGAGGAAAGCTAACACAACATATTTCACGCCCTGTTTAACAACATTGCTCACAATAAAGAGGTGTTTGTGGAGGGGTTTGTGTGAAATTTTTAGTGTAACCGTTTATATTGTCGACTCCAAAGTCCAAAGTCGGCCCTTTGTGGGCTTGTGATAGCGATTTTTTAAAAATAAATATCTTATCTTAAAATAAATTTTTTAATGAATAACTCTTTCTTTGGTTTCCTCTTTGTGAGTTATTTGTTTAATGACACGGGTTGCTCTTTACATGCAGATCGTTATCACGTACTGTTTTACAAGGTGTGGTTTTTCCATATTCATGGTATAATGTTTTTTAAAAAGAGAACGCATCATTCTCACCATTTTGGACCATTATTCTGAGCAAAGGGTGCCGAAACCTCCTGTTTTCAGAAACTACACCACTATTTTCAAACCCGAGCCATTAATCTGATGGATTATTTCTCTTCTTTTTGGTGAATTAACGTTGTTGTGCTTACTTTTTTATGGCAACTCTTAACATTTTTTTTAAATTATACCTTGCTGTCTGAAAAAGTGAAAGCATGGCCTATCACAAATATACAATTTTTGGCTACGGGTTTAGGTATATGGAACATAATGTAGTAACATATTTTTTTCATTGTCCATAGAGTTGGTCCTTTTCGCTGGTTATGTCTCACCAGTCTATTACTTAGTTCTTCCTGGGCTCAGGGCTTTCAGTGATGTTCAAATAAACCTTAAGCTACGGTATTCAAATAGTCCGAACTTTGTAGAAAACGAGTTTTATTTTATTATACTTCAGCTCTTGTGGTCATTCCTTACATTTTTATGTCGGTTTTAGTAGTGTTGTTAATATCTAGTCCGACCAAAAATAGCTATTACCACTGTTTTAATTTTTTTCTTTGCCTTTCTTGATCTGAAAGTCAACTACCTCATATTCAACAATTGACATTATTCAAAGATTTCAAATATAAAGCTCTAAATTATTAAGCAATCCACCGTTAGGTCGCGGTCCGCTTCACCGTCTTATGCATCTTTTCTCATAATGCGTTTCATTTTCACTTGTTTTTTGTCCATTGCGATGATTTTTATGTTATGATATGTTTTTGTTGTTTTTTTCATTATTTTTTCTTTCTTTTTAATTACTCCCCTTTTTAAAACAGTAGGTAACAAATAAGCTATTATTTTGTTTTTTTTTTATTATTAGGTTTGGAACTGCCCATCAAAAACAGCGGAAAAAGGGAAAGTGATCTTGATGAAAATTATGCCACCAATTTTATTCAAATCTGAAAATTTGATGTCTGAAACTACAAAATTTTGTGTTTTAATAGGACGATGCTGAAATGTACGTTTTTATTGACTTTTTTTTTACCAGGGATGATTGTGTTAAATCGATAGTCATAAAATATTGTTTATGCCTTTTCCAAATAAAAAAACATATTTCTGTCATTTCGTAACACAAAATGACAATTTTAGCACGAATGGGCCGAGATATTGTTAAACGAAGATTCTGAGACTGTTAATCAGTTTAGAACTGTACACAACCTGACTAAGCATGAAATATGGGTGCTGAGGAATTATAGTATTTTTCTTGTTGCAGAAATATTTTGAGGGTAAAATCAAAGACCATACTTATATGCTTACTTTCACTGATGGAGTAAGGAAAGTTTGTTCGCCAGGAGTAATATCTGTCCGTTGAAGCATTTAAATATTATAGCCTAAAAATTGATTTTGTATTTCATGCCTGTCCTCTATCACAATAGTTTTTGAAAAGGGATGTTTTTTTCAGGGATTACAGTGTTTTAGGAGTAATTTCATGCAAAATTTAAATTTTAGCAGGAAAAGCAAGGAGCTGAGGTTAGTCACAACACCCTTCATATTCAGGATAACCAGGAATATGATTTGAAAAATGAACAAACATTAAGTTTAGAAAAAGAGATTTTTCAAATGATCTTTTTTTGAGTGGATAAGGATTATGTTCAAAAATAAATACAAAAAAAATTGAATAGGTGCTTCAAGACAAATTCTCTCGTTTTCAGGTCATGGTTGCCAAGACACATGGCTTGTCGCCATCATAGTTGGTGCTGCTGATAATGTGACAAAACATATTTATGTTTATAAATTGTATTTGAAAGTTTGTTTCAGAGAATAGCCTGGCTATCTAGATTATCTAAAATTTTTCTTAAGAATGTTCTTAAGCAAGAATTGACAAACATTTTCTCGGACGCCCTCCTTACACGCTAAAGACAATGCATTCACAGTACCCCTGTTGATTACTTTCCAGTCATTCCAATTTGATTTTCGCACATTTAAACAGAGGAATATGGTATACGCTTTTTAATGAACGCTTTTAAAATTTAATTTCGGCTATTGTTCAGTTTGGTTACACAAACTTTTTTGAACAGGTTCAAATCCTTGCCAAGCTATTATAAACTTATTTTATCTTTCTGTACCGGAACTTGTGTTGAGATTTGTGCGATTAACGAAACTATTAAAACGAACTTAAAATCTGTGAAGTTCAACTAAAATAAAAATGGGACCTTTCAAGTTTGAAAGTACCTGAGTTATTTACTTGACTTATATCCCATCCGGCCTTTGTGGCTGTATTTGGGCTTCTACTCTTCTCACTAGTCGTTGAATATGGCGACGGTATTCGGTTCTATCTGCTGCAAGACGCATGAGTTGGGTGAGGTTCTGGCCACTGAAGGTGTCGTACCATCTCTTGCGAGGTCAGTCCCGAGGTCGTGTGCAATGTACCCGTCCTTCAAACGTGATTTTGGGGAGTTTGAAAGTACCGCTAAAATAAATAAAAAATATGAGACGAAATGTATACTTGCGACTGGAACTTAACCCCCTCCCCCGAATACATCACTTTTCGTTTTGGTGTACACCAAAGTAGAGTCTTTTCTCACCTTATTTTTAATTTTAAAAGTTGCTAAAACGCGCAAATTCAGTAACTTACTTACGAAACTATAGATTTGAGATTTTCACAACAAATGCCTTCATATTTCAAGAATCACATCTTTTTTTTTAATTTTTTCAAAAGTTCCGCATTTCTTCAATATAATTTGGCAGTTTGACAACACAAAAGGCTTCACACTTAATAAATCTTAAAAAATTTTACTATTTGTATTTCAATGCTTTCTGTTTCTTTTCCTTCTTTTTGTTTCAAGGGATTTTTTAAATATGGTAGTAAAGAAATAACTGATTCCGATGGTGTCTCCCGATATTAAAAAACCTGTTTTTTATTCCTCAAAAATAAGAATATAAATATTTCACTAATGCTTAGACCTCCAAATCACACCTCTTCACAATATACGTTTTTTTATTCACTAAATGCAATATTTTATATTTTCTTTCAAGTCTATTTGTATTTTTCTTTCAAGTCTTATTTTATTAAAAAAGTAATGAAAACGAATCCTTGCAACATGTTGATAGATCTAGTCACCTACAATCTAATCACCTTTTATTTGCATTATATTATATTTTACGGCTAATTTCATCTTTCTTTCGAGTCTGATTTTCTTCAAATACTAATATAAGCTAACCAGCCGCCCTCCTTTGAAAAATCAAGATTATTCATGCTCATTATTCATTTCAAGACTTTGAAATAACTTGCTAATACAACTGACAAAAGTTTAGAAACTCATTACCGTGAAACGTTTTCCTCTGGAGTCAGTATGACAAAATTCAAACCTCTCGAGGAAACACGGGAAACAACTCGACAACGGGCAAACTATCATATAAATACAAAATTGGTATATACACAACAAATTATTACTCGAAAAACTTATTAATCTAGTCAAAATAATAAACACGCCAGAATTCATCAAAGAATTCCAATACGGCGAAAATTAACCCTCTTGTTTCGAGTCCTTGCACCATGGACTCGAAACGGCATGGACTCTCGTTTTTGCGTAGGTAAAACGCAAAAACGGGGAAACCCCGTAACAGGAAACTCACCGAAATTCAGAATGCACATCTGAAAATTTTTTATGCCCAGCATTTTGATTTCTTTGGATTTAATTCTGTGATTTTAACTCCACTGAGTCAGTAGCGGGAGCTGAACAACGGGAAACTCAAGACACCATATTTTTGCGATTAAAAATTAATACGTTTTTTGACTCATACATTTTTCTAAAATTTCATTTCTTCAAATGAAATTTTTCACAATTGCCAACAAAAAGCCTTCATAATTAAAGAATCTTAGTGAATTTCTCATTTTCTTCCTTTTAATCTTTTTAATTTTCAGCTTGTTATATCTAATCGCCTCATATTTCAAGATTCACTGCCTTTTTTCTAAACTTTGAGGTCTTATTTCAATTTTTGACAACAAAACCCTTTCCAATCCAGAAATCTTAACAACTCTTACACTTTCACACTTACTTAACAACCCTTATACTGGAGAAAACCCTTAGATCTCAAAGATACATGCCAAATCATTTCCTCAAAAATTTTAATTTATAAATGCATTGGAGACTTCATAGTGGAGAAAAGGTTTATACCGGCATAATCTGTACTAACCATTTTTTTAGGAAGTTTCACTGTGCAGACATATAAAGTGTAATGAAAAATCCATTATAATAACCAAGAGGAACAATTGCAGAAAATTAATTTTCAACTTGATTCTGCAAGAGTGAAAATACATATGAACTCTTTCTACTATTAAATAAAAAAAACAAGTTTTTAAAACTAACGTAAGGAGCGCATTAAAACTTAAAACGAACAGAAATTATTCCGTATATGAAAGGGGCTGTCCCCTCCTCAACGCCTCGCTCTTTACGCTAAAGTTTGACTCTGTCTCACAACTTTATTTTTTAAAACAATAAAAAAAGTTTGACTTTCTCACAACTCTATTTTTTAAAACAATAAAAAACTTTCGCGTAAAGAGCGAGGCGTTGAGGAGGGGACAGCCCCTTTATATACGGAATAATTCTGTTCGTTAAGTTTTTAATGTCGCTCCTTACTTTCAGTTTAAAAAATTGTTTGGTTTATTTAATTCTGATCGTTTTTTTAGTAATGCAGCCTTTATTGCATTAAAAATTTTTATTTTCTTTTGCTAAAGGATGTCTGTTCAATTAACTTACGTAACTAACTTCTATATTCGTATTATTTTTCTCTGGCAAAAAATAAAAGTTGCAGATTTTTGCAGATAGAGCTTGAACACCTATGTAATTGGGTTTCTGATACGCTGAATCTGCGTGTGTGATTTCATTAAAATTCTTTCACTTTTAGGGGATAGGTTTCCCCCCTGTTTTAAAAAATCAAGTAAATTCTTCTCAGGCTCGAGCCTGAGTAAAGTTCATAACGTTCAGCCCTCCCCCCTGGGGACTTGGGGGATCAATCATCCTAAAAGACATTTGTATTCATATTTCGACCATGCGAACAAAATGGCTATCTCAAAATTTTGATCGGGTGACTTTGGGAAGAAAATGAGCGCTTGGGATGGGAGGGGGCCTAGTTCGCCCTCCATTTTTTTTGGTCACTTAAAAAGGGCACTAGAAACTTTAATTCCGTTCCAAGAGCCCTCCCACGATATTCTAGGACCACTGGGCGATACGATCACCCTGGGGAAAAAAAAAAAAAAAAAAAAAAACAAACAAATAAACACAATCCGTGATCTTTCTTCTGGCAAAAAATGGAAAATTCCACATTTTTGTAGATAGGAGCTTGAAACCTCTACAGTAGGGTTCTCTGATACGCTGAATTGATGTTGTGATTTTCATTAAGGTTCTATAACTTTTAGGGGGTCTTTCCCCCTTTTTCGAAAATCAGCCAAATTTCTCAGGCGCGTAACTTTGCTGGTAGCACTAAACTTGATGAAAGTTATATATTTGAAATCAGCATTGAAATCTGATTCTTTTGATATATCTATTGGTATCAAAAACCCGTTTTCTAGAGTTTCGGTTAACATTGAGCCGGGTCGCTCCTTACTTACAGTTCGTTACCACGAACTGTTTGATAGCCTTGCAATGTATTTCTTATATTTACTTTAAATTTCCATCTTTTATTCAAGTAGGTTAACTGGTAATTTAAAGTGTTAAAAAGTTTTCCAAGGAAAAATGTAACCGAAAACTGTAACAAAAAGTTGGAAAAAGTGAAAAGCACATGAAGAGAAACTCCAAAGAAGGAAAAAAACCTTTACCCGAAATTTCAAACAGAGCAAAAATTTTAAACGAAAAAATCCTTTAACAAGAATTCGAATCAAGAAAAAATCTCTTAGCAGAAAACCCAAAATCTTCAAAAATACACGAAGGGAATTCCAAACTCATGTGTACAAAAACAGGGAACATACGAGGAGAATTCATGAAATTAAATTTCCAAGAATCCAAGAAATGGATGATACAAGAATTTAAGCCAGAAAAAATAGTTTTCCTGGGCCGCTGCCGCTGAATGCCGCGGTGACCCTTCGTTTCTGAATGACCTCGTTGAGGCCCCCTGATACGAAGCTGGAGTGTCTCTCTGATGCTTCCAAGACGTCGGGACATCCCCCCGATGCTTTTGGGACATCGGGAAGGTCCCTAGCTTATCGCTGCACCACGCTCTGCGATGCAGCGATATCAATCACACAACGTGGGTCTTTTTGCGATGATTGTTTGTTTATTCTATGATTGTTTATTAAAGTTCTATTCGTTTTGGGTTTTATTTATCCTTCAAGAGTGATTTCTGGTGGTCTTGATCTTGAAATATTATAGGTTTGTGTTTCTACTGATCTCAAGTTTTATACAGCCTTTACTTTTCTTTGAAAAACTTCTGTTTCGTAATCTTTTTTTAATTGATTTCTGTTCGCTTGTGATTTTCAAAGTTTTAAATTTTTTGACTTTCCCAATTTAAATATCAAGTTTTTTTTCAACATCAAAGTATCAAACATTACCTTATATCTTAGATCCTCCTGTGCCTCCGGAGGCACCCAAGGCATCGACAAAAAGACGCTAGTCGTCCCTCAAATGGACTGCTGCCATAACGACTTCCCATGAGTAATACTAAACTTAATAAAATTTATATATTTAGAATCAGCATTATAAACACATTCTTTTGATACATTTATTGACATCAAAATTCCGTTTTTAAAAGTTTCGATCACTATTGAGCCGTATCGCTTGTTTTTTTATTTTTTTTTTTTTATTACGTATATGTTATTACGTATATGAGGGGGTTTTTCCCTTAGTCAATACCACGCTCTTTACGTTAAAAGTTAAAAAAAAATTTGATTCACAAACCCCTGAATCACAAAGGCCGTTTAATTAGAATAGATAGCTCTTTTGAAAGCACTAAAAAAAAACTGTAGCGTAAAGAGCGAGGTATTGACTTGGGGGAGAACCCCCTCACATACGTTATAATTTCTGTTCGTTTTAAGTTCTAATATTCCTTCTTACATTTCAGTTGAAAAAACTTGTTTTTTTTATTTAATTTCTGATCGTTTTTTAAATAATGCTTGGAAATCCGGCGCCCCCTTCATAGAAATGTCCCTTACTCCAAAGAAACATCCTCCACGGAAATATTCTCCAGAGTAACCCCTCCTCTAGCCCCCCCCCCTCCAGAAAAAATCCTTTCTGAAAATGGTTGTATACTTCCCAATAACCAATAAATAATGCTGGCAAGTCCGGCGCCCCCTTCATGGCAATTTCCCTTCCCCCATGAAAAATTCCTTCATGAACAGATCCTCCAACATAACCACCAACCCACCCTTCCCTCCCACTACCAGAAAAAAAACCTCCTGAAAACTTCTGTATACTTCCCAATAACCAATACTATATGTTAACATTGGGTAATGTTCATAACTTTTAGCCCTCCCTCTGGGAACTTCGGGGGATTAAGTCATCCTAAAAGACATATTTATCATATTTTCGACCATGCTGAACAAAATGGCTATCTCAAAATTTTGATCGGGTGACTTTGGGAAAAAAATAAGCGTGGGAGGGGGCCTAGTTGCCCTCCATTTTTTTTGGTCACTTAAAAAGGGCACTAGAACTTTTAATTTCCGTTCCAATGAGCCCTCCCACGATATTCTAGGACCACTGGGTCGATACGATCACCCCTGGGAAAAAAAAACAAAAACAAAAACAAACAAACAAATAAACACGCATCCGTGATCTTTCTTCTGGCAAAAAATGTAAAAAAAATTTTCTTCTGGCAACAAATTTTTGTAGATAGGAGCTTGAAACCTCTACAGTAGGGTTCTCTGATACGCTGAATATGATGGTGTGATTTTCATTAAGGTTCTATAACTTTTAGGGGTCTTTCCCCCTTTTTTTGAAAATCAGCCAACTTTTCTCAGGCGCGTAACTTTTGATGGCTAGCACTAAACTTGATGAAATTTATATATTTGAAATCAGAATTGAAATCTGATTCTTTTGATATATCTATTGGTATCAAAAACCCGTTTTCTAGAGTTTCGGTTACCATTGAGCCGGGTCGCTCCTTACTTACAGTTCGTTACCACGAACTGTTTGACTAGCATAATTTGAACTAAGTCAATCCGCAGTGACGAAAGATTTTTTATGACAGCCTTCATGGTGCTGGCCTGAGATCAGTGTCTAGTTTGTCACTTCTCAACTTCTTATTTACCTAGAGTCTTCTAAATTCGTGAATTGTGTTTATTGAATTTCCTTTAGGAGTATTCAGCAGATGGGTTTTTAAGAATAAGTCCCTCGGGAAACTGTTTCAAAATGAATCGTGGTTTCTGACAAAGATGTTCATTACGTACTCAGTACGAGGCATATCCTTTGGTAGATTGGTCCTCTGATTACATTTTTTTTGTGTTTGACATGTTTTTTTGCCAACGGTGCTATTATTCGGGATAGATTGCCAGAGGGGAGGTTGTGGATATAATTGTTTAAAAACAACCGCTGAGACTAATACAAACCTCTTGCTTAGAAATTGCAATGGTATCTCATTGGTATTAAATTCCTAATCTTATTGCCCTGCCAGCAGGGTTTTATGATTTCCTGCAAGAAGAGGGCATTCATATTCAACTATAAACCTAGTGCAGGACTTGTTGAGGGGGATAACTAAGTTAGATGGTACTTGTTTCATAGAATGAAGAATCTCACTCAGTCTCAGCTTGCTGTAGGACCGGACCCGATCTCCAGGAGGCTTGTAGAAGGGCTATGGCGAATGGTATGGCTGGATCACTGGCTTCTGTTGAAAGTATAGATAATACATACTTTAAATAACGCAAGCCTTGCTTCCATTAGATTTTTTAGCAGCTATTGGATATTTTGGCTATTTTATAGGTTTAAACCCTTTCTAGTTTTATGGTGTTCTCACATGTTCTAAATGGTATTTTGTTATGATTCCTTCTTTTTATTTAGTTATTATTTGTAGATTATTTGTACGGTAACCGTTTACACAGTAAAAAAAAGGTAACACTTTTTAAACCAGACTTTTTTTTATGGAAGCTATAGTTTATGTCGAATAACACGTGTACCCGATTAGCCAATAATGTCTATACCATTTCATGTCCAGCATTTTTGAAAACTTGGTGAAGATAATATGAGGTCGCTAACAGCAAATCTCCCCCTCCACTCATCCTCAATTGTGTCCGTGTTTACTAAGGAAGGATAAAACTCAAATAGTCCACTAAATGTGAGGTGTACTGATTTACTCTTGACATGATCAAAGTATGACTAAAAGCTGACGAAATTGAATAAGTTTTTATGATATGCTCAAGAGTCAATATCCTTCGCTGATGCTAGCAGATAATTGTCTGCAATAATTGAAAATGGATTTAATTCGTCGGCATAGACGAGTTATAAATGCCTTGAAGAGATTCAATACTCTCCAGTAATAGAGGGATAATCTTATATTTTTAGGGGTTATAGAGGTAGGCATTGAGGAAAAGGTGGGATAATAAGGCTTGGTCGATGATTGCTTTTTGCCAATACAAAGCCATTTTACATCGCTGCATGTTGGCTGTCTCAAGCAGGGACCAATATTAATACAGGAGTGAGTTGCGAAATTTTGTGACTGTCCCGTATATACGAGAGCGTGACAATTCTAGATAACTGTATTTGGTCGTCTCGTTCATTGAAAAAAGAAGGCACAGTTTTTCATTGAGTTATGGATTTTGGTTGGTGCAAACATAATAATAATTGCAAGCCTACCTGTACTTATTAGGTCAGTACAGTGCTGATTGTCACTAGATAACAAATCATTTTCGATCTGTGGTTGTGTATTTTTGCCATATTTTCAACGCGAAGCTGGATTGTTCTAGCTCACCATCGCATTTCTTTGATATTCTCAGTTATTCGTTTTTTTTTATTTGTGAAGTCGTAAATAAGTATTCGGAACAATTTATGAGTGTGTCTTCCAAGAACTCACCGTCTCTAAAGGATTTACCATTGGTACCAATTCTAAGAGTTACAATAAAGCGGGCAGTATATAGCGTGTTTGTATCGGGTAACAAAACTCCCTTAGTAATTATTTTGTTTCCAAAATTTAATAGACTTCTATTAATTAATTCTGATTTATGCCCTTTTTAAATTTCACTTACATCATTATGTTTTGAAGAAAACTGTGGCTCAAAATTGCAAGTCCTAGTTGAAATTTATTTGTACATAAAATAAGTACCAATTTGTCTCCATTTTCGATATATCCTTATTTATCTTTCCTTAAATTTCGAGTCTCTTTTTTGATTTTTTCGTTCATGACATGTCTCTAAATGGTAATAAATATTTCATTTCGGTAACTGTCGAATAATTATTTAGCTGTGTAATTACGTCATTTCGCGACTGAACATGTGCAACAACTGAGAAGATGATACATACCACGCCAATTATGTTCCTTACGCCTCGACCATTGCTCTACTGTTCGGAGTACAAGTTGTCTCAGGACAGCTTGTCGAGGTATGTGTCGAGGTATACTGTCGAGGTATGCCCCCTAAGTCTCTGTTGCTTTCCAACTAAGAAGTTAGTTATAGAAGTTAGTAACTATAGAACCAACTATAGAAGTTAGTTACGTAAGTTAATTTCTAAAGACATCCATTTAGCAAAAGAAAAGTAAAATTTTTATGCAAATAAAAGCTGCATTAACTAAAAAACGATCAGAAATTAAGTAAAAAAACAAGTTTTTTAAACTGAAAGTAAGGAGCGACATTAAAACTTAAAACGAACAGAAATTATTCCGTATATGAAAGGGGCTGTCCCCTCCGCAACGCCTCGCTCTTTACGCTAAAGTTTGACTCTGTCTCACAACTTTATTTTTTAAAACAAGAAAAAACTTTAGCGTAAAGAGCGAGGCGTTGAGGAGGGGACAGCCCCTTTCATATACGGAATAATTACATTTCAACTGAAATGTAAGAAGGAATATTAGAACTTAAAACGAACAGAAATTATAACGTATGTGAGGGGGTTCTCCCCAAGTCAATACCTCGCTCTTTACGCTACAGTTTTTTTTAGTGCTTTCAAAGGAGCTATCTATTCTAATTAAACGGCCTTTGTGATTCAGGGGTTTGGGGCTGTCCCCTCCTCAACGCCTCGCTCTTTACGCTAAAGTTTGACTCTGTCTCACAACTTTATTTTTTAAAACAATAAAAAACTTTAGCGTAAAGAGCGAGGCGTTGAGGAGGGGACAGCCCCTTTCATATGCGGAATAATTATATTTCAACTGAAATGTAAGAAGGAATATTAGAACTTAAAACGAACAGAAATTATAACGTATGTGAGGGGGTTCTCCCCCAAGTCAATACCTCGGTCTTTACGCTACAGTTTTTTTTTAGTGCTTTCAAAAGAGCTATCTATTCTAATTAAACGGCCTTTGTGATTCAGGGGTTTGTGAATCAATTTTTTTTTTAACTTTTAACGTAAAGAGCGTGGTATTGACTAAGGGGAGAACCCCCTCATATACGTAATAACATATACGTAATAAAAAAAAACAATAAAAAAACAAGCGATACGGCTCAATAGTAATCGAAACTTTTAAAAACGGAATTTTGATGTCGATAAATGTATCAAAAGAATGTGTTTATAATGCTGATTCTAAATATATAAATTTTATTAAGTTTAGTAGTACTCATCAAAGGCTACGAGCCTGAGAAAATTTACTCGATTTTTTAAAGAGGGGAGAAACATCCCCTACAAGTGAAAGAATTTTAATGAAAATCACACCGTCAGATTCAGCGTATCAGAAAACCCTATTACATAGGTTTCAAGTTCATATCTGCAAAAATCTGCAACTTTGTATTTTTCGCCAGAAGAAAAATATACGAATATAGAAGTTAGTTACGTAAGTTAATTTGTAAAGACATCCATTTAGCAAAATAAAAGTAAAATTTTTATGCAAATAAAAGCTGCATTAACTAAAAAACGATCAGAAATTAAATAAAAAAAACAAGTTTTTTAAACTGAAAGTAAGGAGCGACATTAAAACTTAAAACGAACAGAAATTATTCCGTATATGAAAGGGGCTGTCCCCTCCTCAACGCCTCGCTCTTTACGCTAAAGTTTGACTCTGTCTCACAACTTTATTTTTTAAAACAATAAAAAACTTTAGCGCAAAAAGCGAGGCGTTGAGGAGGGGACAGCCCCTTTCATATACGGAATAATTTCTCTTCGTTTTAAGTTTTAATGTCGCTCCTTACTTTCAGTTTAAAAAACTTGTTTTTTTTTATTTAAGTGCAAGTAATACTGGTTGTGTCACTTGTGTAGGCTTATGTACTGATTGCGATGAATATCCCTGGCAAAGATCACTCACATGAACTTTTGAGTTCATTCATCACAATTTCGACATTTTACTCGTTGTTGGTTTACAACTCAAATAAGAGTGATATAAAAATTTAGATAAGCTCGATTTTTTCTATTCGTTTCCTATGGCTTTTGCCCAAGATCTTAAACTAAGATATACATTATTACCTCTGTTTCAGCCCATTGTTTCTGTGCACTATTACGAGAGTGGTGAATTAAAATTGAACCATTTGCATCAACCTTCTGATCACTTGCAAGAGTTGAAAGGGATTCCACTTTTTCTAACAGCGGGAACAGTACCTCAAAATAGACTTTATTTTAATAGCATCTGAAAAAAAGAAATAGGATCTTGTAAGATTACTTAATCAAAACAATGGAAGTAAACTACTGATTATTATTTTATACCCTACGTAACTTGAAAACGATAACATTGGCAATAAACTGCAAAAGGCTGAACAGCATTGATTTTCAGGGAGGGGGACTATGTTACACGCCTAAGATTTATCATTATTATTCTTACTCTTGTAGCACCTTTCGTATTTCATTCTTGCTTGATTGTTCTTTCAAATCCTAGCAATGTAACAAAGGCGAAAATTGGAGAAAAAGGGAAACATTAGGAAATAACTAAGTTCAAATTTCTACCGTTGATTATTCTGTATTCATTCATAGGCTACATATTGATTTGGTCTATTGAGAGGCAAGCTCAAGGAACTAAGTCTGGAGACTTCTATTGAAGGACTAATTAAATTATTATGAATGTAGTAATGGAAGGTAAATATTGAGATTAGCTTGATATTACCCTTAAGAGATCATACCCTTTATAGGTCTATCTTTAAGCAATCATGCCTTTAAGAGATCATACCTGTCTATACCTGTCTCTTTGCCCTCCCCTCTACCCCTCCTCTTTTAGATTTGGATTTTATACACCAGTACGTGCTTATAATTTGAAATAGCCTATCTTTTTATAGAGAGGCTTACGATACTTCTGAAAATTCACTCTAAGAGGAGAATTTAAAAAAAAGAGGAACATTATTTGAGATACCTCCATTTAGAATAAAAAAAATGAAATATTAGCGAATAGCTTACTTGCCAGAACACAGCTTGCCATGTCTCATTATGAAGAAGACCTCCATGGGCAGATACGGTTGAAAATAGTGTCTGACCAGCTGATTTTCAGACGGCTGGGCGTTCGTCCACACAGATATCACCTGAAGTGATTTAGCAAGATATTTACGCTTTCCCTCTAAATTCATGTTTGAATGAAGTTGTACAACGAAGTTCACAAGGATTTTTCATCTCAGGAACGCATATACACAAATTGCGGAGATTAGATTATATTGTCTTAATTCACGCATAAGATGATACAAAAAGGACACAGCGTCCTATACTTTAACAGTCTCCTTGTTTGTAGATTCAATACGACTAGAATAGACCATTTCTCCCTTTTCTTGCTAGTTAATAGTCATTTCAAGCGAGAAACTGGGCATTACTTCCATGTAAAGATAAACTAAATTTAGTCTCCTATTAATCCCTTTATCAGTCTCCTTGTTTATAGATTCAATCCGCCTGCTATCTAATAGCCATTTCAAGCGAATAACTGGGTATTACTTCCATGTTAAGATGAACTAGATTTAAGTTGCTTGGCAACGTCAAGCGTTGCAGCAGGTTAGTAACACTGGCTTTATTTCTTCATCATCAATTAATCACAGTAGCTGTGAACCCCTTACATCTTTTAAAAAGCTATATCCCAAGAAGAATTTGTTCTTCATAAGAAAAACGATGACAGGTTTATAAGAGGAGGTCTCAAAATACGCTATCTGTTAAAAACAAACTTCATTTTTTCTAATTCGCGGCCCAGTCATGTTACTTTTCAACGTCAGTATGAAAACAAGCTAATGATGCATTAGTTTGTCTTGAAACATAAAATGTTAGCAATTGTATGTTATCATAGGCAGCGCCATAGCGCTGCCTAAGTAAAGAACGATGTTGGCACAATGCATTATTTTTTTTTTTTTTGGTCTTAGACCAGGGCACTTTGTATCGAAGGAGTTGTCGTAGAAACTTCGAAAAGGGCTCATTTGATTGGAAATTAGAACGGCTTGTACCCTTTTTAATAGGCAGAAGTGATTGGAAGGCAACTAACACCCCTTCCACATCCACCATTCCCCAAACACATCCAATCAAAATTTTGAGTTAGCCATTTTGTTCAATGTAGTTGAAAAGTTTTGAAACTACGTCTTTGAGGAGGACACTCCACCCCACAGTCCTCAGGGCAAGGATTGTAATTTATACACTGGGGGCATATAAGGTTTTTATTGAAAGCGCTGTCGTAGAAACATAAAAAAAGGCTCATTCAATTGGAAATTCAAAGGGCTAGGGCTTTTTTTAATAGTAGAAAGTGATTGGAGGACAAACAAACCAACTCTCACGCTCACCATTTCCCCAAACACATGGAATCATAATTTTGAGATATCCATTTTGTTCAATACAGTTAAAAAGTTTTGGAAATTAAGTCTTTGAGGATGATAACTCCCTAAGAGCCCTCAGGGCAAGGATTGTAAGCTAAGCCCTGGGCACATATAAGGTTTTTATAGAAAGCGCTGTCGTAGAAACTTCAAAACGGGCTCATTTGATTGGAAATTGAAAGGGCTACTCCCCTTTTTTATAGTCGAAATTGATTGTAGGGCAGCTGGCCCTTCTCTCACGCCCACCATTTCCCCAAACACATCAAATCATAATTTTGAAACAGCCATTTTGTTCAACGTAGTTGTAAGTTCTGCAAATTATGTCTTTGAGGATGACAATCCCCCCACATCCCTCATGGCAAGGGTTATAAGTTATGCCCTTGGGGCATATAAGGTTTTTTTTATAGAAAGCGTTTCCGTAGAAACTTCAAAAAGGCCTCATTTAATTGGATATTGAAATAATAGACGAAAATTATTGGAGGGCAACTAACCCCCCCCCCTTTCACACCCACCCTTTCCTGGTACACGAATTTTTTTAATGTTTTCCCTTTTATAACTTTAAGCAATCAAAATTAATTAAGAATTTAAGGAATAAATATCAGCATATGTATATTAAACTGACAATGCACATTTTTTTTTCAGTAAATTCATCTGAATTCTTTTCAGTAAAGTAAAAATTATATTCGGGCTTTTAGAAAGCATGGGGTTTAGAACCCTATTCATATTAATTTCTGCTCATATTGTGAGTTTGACTCTTTTAGTTATTTTAAATTTCTAATTGTTTTGGGTTTCATTTATTTATTGATACTGATTTGTGGTAGTTATATACTTGGTAGATTATTTGTTTCTATTTTTGTTCATTTTCGGTTTAATGGAGTTCTTTACTTATTTTGAAAAACTTTTTTTGTAAAAAGTTTTTATAATTAATTTCTCAAAATGCAGAATGCACAAGCAAAGGTTATGTTCATTTGCCTCAAAACATAATACATTTTATTTGTTAAAATAAAAGTCGAATCACCAAATGATAACCGAGTAAATCATCTACTGTTTACGGCAAAACAGTGGCTACGTTGCTTTATTATTTAAAATCATTCCATAGCCACTTGTAAAGACAGTCCTGCTTTCTAGGCCTATATTGAGAGAAAGGATGAGACGGCTAGGACACATTCTGCGGATGAAGGACGAAAGATTGCCAAAGATTTTCCTTGTCTACCAACCGACAAGGACCAAACGAAAAGGAGGACGTCCCCAGTTGGAAGGATGTCATAAGACAAGATTTAAGGGAAATAAGAATTTCCTGGGAGGGTGTAAAGAAGGAGTTGAAGTTGGGAGGGTGTAATCAACGGTTGAAATTTGAACATAGTTATTTCCTAATGTTTGCTTTTTTTCTCCAATTTTCGCCTTTGTTACATTGCTAGGATTTGAAAGAACAATCAAGCAAGAATGAAATACGAAAGGTGCTACAAGAGTAAGAATAATAATGATAAATCTTAGGCGTGTAACATAGTCCCCCTCCCTGAAAATCAATGCTGTTCAGCCTTTTGCAGTTTATTGCCAATATTATCGTTTTCAAGTTACGTGGGGTATAAAATAATAATCAGTATTTTACTTTCATTGTTTTGATTAAGTAATCTTACAAGATCCTATTTCTTTTTTTTAGATGTTGTTAAAATAAAGTCTATTTTGAGGTACTGTTCCCGCTGTTAGAAAAAGTGGAATCCCTTTCAACTGTTGAAAGTGATCAGAAGGTTGATGCAAATGGTTCAATTTTAATTCACCACTCTCGTAATGCTGCACAGAAACAATGGGCTGAAACAGAGGTAATAATGTATATCTTAGTTTAAGATCTTGGGCAAAAGCCATAGGAAACGAATAGAAAAAATCGAGCTTATCTAAATTTTTATATCACCCTTATTTGAGTTGTAAAACAACAACGAGTAAAATGTCGCAATTGTGATGAATGAACTCAAAAGTTCATGTAAGTGATCTTTGCCAGGGATATTCATCGCAATCAGTACATAAGCCTAGACAAGTGACACAACCAGTATTACTTGCAACTAGCATAATCAAGGAGGCACACTTGTGCCTCTATAAAGAGGCGACCCACCACAATGTTAAGCGATTTCAGGTCCTAGAGGTTGCAGAGAGACGGCGGTAATCACATTTTGTAGCCCAAGCTCAAACTAAGAAACTTGCAAAATTTCATCCTCCTCCGACTTTATCTTCATGGGGTAAACTGGGCCGGAAGTTTGGACCCTCCCACCACAGCCCCCCTTTAACGTTGTCCGATTGGGCTGAAATTCAGAAGTTAAGCTTTCCTAGGGCCCGGGAGCTTATCCTCGAAATTTCAGCTCAATCCGATCACTCCTTCCCTGTTTTCAAAAAACCAAATATAGCCACTTAAAATTCATCATCATTTCTTTTTTTTTTCTTAGCCACGCCTACAGGCCACAGTTGGCAACGTTTCTAACTTTGCTCCCTAAGACACCATCTACGACTTCTATTTTCCTAAAATCATTCCATCCATCTCCTACATTGTTCGATTGTTAGACTCTCTGGTTTATTATTCAATTGTTCCTGGAAAATTTCTAACAAATTATCATCCTGGAGTTTACGAACGTCTTAACTTCCCGAAAGGTGGTTGCCCTTCCTAAATTCCAGCTTGGATTAACCCTAGACTCAACTAGATGATGATTTATACTTTTAACTTCAATAACAGCACTCCTATATATTCTGTCAATCATCTGTTCATTAAAGCATAATCAATGAGGTTAGCTGTCTTACCATCACGTGAATACCATGTTAATTTATGGTGTATTTATGATCAAATACTGTATTGGTTATAACTAGATTGATTTACCTGCAAAATTGCAGCAATCTATAACCGTTGCTATTTTCTTTTTCTATACTAAATTTACCTAGGTTTGGATATCATCTATCCCTATTTCTACCGACCTTTGCATTAAAATCTCCTAAACAAATTACTAATTACTATATTTCTACCTAGGATCCTGTCTTTTTGTTACTGCAGCTGTAAGTAAAATTAATCTGAGTCACTATTGTCTAATCAGTCGGTTCTACAGGGGATATACTTCCATGACTGATACCCTGCACATTATAGTCGTAAAATAAATAACTAGAATTCTATTATTAATACATTCCCTGCTTGTGCAACCAATCTTTCCTGCCTAAGTAAATAAACTTTATATCATCTAATCTCATGTTTCCTACACTTGGGATATGAGTTTGTGGAACTTCTAACAAGTCCAGTTCAAAGCACGTAAATTCGTACAGTCAAAATACCATATGTTGTATTTTAAGACTGTAACATTCCTAGTTGTAATTTTCATATTATTTGAGTTATTGAAATTAGTGTGGCCTCAGGAAAAACAATGGTCCCTAAACCAACCCAGAACGAGGAGTAGCACATCTTCTCAAGTCCACACGAAACACTTAGGCCGGCTTAGAACCGGACAGCAAAAAGTCCTTGGGACCTCCAGCATCAATTTAGGCCTTGGGCTCATATTGGTTACAACATGGTTTTCCATATTTGACAATGCTCTTCTATCAACAAGAGTCTAAATTTTGCACAAGTAATATGAAACCTATTATGTCCGAAGCATTATATATTCGTGCCTACTAGTATTATACTACTATGGCAAGGAAGAGGATTTTCAGCCCCCCCCCCAAAAAAAAAAAACAACAGAAAAATAAACAAAACGCAGAAGGATTGTCCATCAATCAAAATACAGTGCAAATGCTGTGTCGCACCGATCTTCAACGTCCCCTGTGGTTCTTTGGCAGCAACGTTTCTGGTTAGCAAATATGTGAAAGGTCTTATTTAACGCTACTATGAGGCCACGGAAGCTGGATTTCCCTTTCGGACATAGGGACGGAGGAAGGAGCTTGTGACGGACCTGAGACCCCAAGCCATCTATAAGCTCCGGAACAGCTCCAACTATTTATTCCCAGCCTATACTCGCCAGGATATTCGCCCAGGCGTTCAGTTACGCTGTTTATTGACACTCCTTATTTTAGTTTTATGCTTTTTGCTGTCCCTAATCACTCGTTTGTTATTCGCTAGCAATGTATGACAGCAAGATAGAACTTGCAGTTCTATCACCATTCGATACGTCTTTTATACTCTCTTTAAATATAAAACTACAAAAGCACGGTGAGAAGATCAAGATCGTTGAATTGAGCCATTAAACACATCTCTACGATGTTGCAGTAGCCTGCTAGTTCTGTTAGTTCGCAGAATCTACGAAACTTATTGGCTGGGAGTGGGAGTATACAAAAAAGGGAAGTATAGACCTCAAACTTAGGATATTCGATTATTGAGATATTGACGTTGCCATTTTAATGCTTCCGAACCTTTCCACTCCAGAAATTGCACCTAAAGTGCCATTTTTGTGTACAACCCGGCACAGTATAATGGCGTTAGTAAGTCTAGTTTACAAATAAAAAGCCTTAGATTAACTTTTAAACGAGCCCTTTAACATATTTCTATGATAATGCAGTGTCCCACTAACAACAGAGAAGAAAAACGAAAAAGAAGAAGAAAGCCATCGGTGGCTTCTTTTTTCTTAATTAACTCGTGCTTAGCAAGGATTTTGCTTATTAATTTCGTCAGCATCAGATTTTGTTGATGTTCTAGCCTTTGATACAAATAATTGTAAGGTTCATACGGAAATTGTCGAAAGAGAGTGTTTTTTATAAGCTAATTTAACTTCGTGCACCCTATTGGTTCCAAATGGGGAATGTTTTATGGAGGATATTCATTTAGCATTTTGTAGTTACCATCAGTACCAGAAATGAGTATGGACTCCCTAAAAGTCCCTGCAGACTGGGACTACTGCAGGGGATTTTTGACCATGGTGATTCCAATGGTGTACTTTCAGTTTCGATCCGACGTCATTTTTTTGGGCGGGGGAGGGGGGCCGCAGGCTTCTTTCGAAATCTCTGTAAATGTATTATTGCAATAGCATTTTACTATCAAGATTGATCCAAATAATAGTAACCATTCCTGAATAAGGGGCAAATTGCCATTTTTTCTCAGTAGATATTTTTTTTAATTTTGTAAACTTTTGGCTACTGTGGGCCGTGGTTCGCTCTTTACTGGGTTGTGGCTATTCCCACATCCCTGATCTCTTGCAAAGTTTTCCATGTGAGTAAAAACAGCTTCTTTATTTTACCATTGAGGGCTCAGGCTAGAATAAGACTAAGCTCTACATTGCTACTGGAATATGGTAGAACTTCTAGCCAAAGATCACACGTAACTTTCAGTACCCAAAATTCACATAGGGTACCTGTTAGCATAGATTCCAAATTTTCCAACATTATAATTTAAAACGTGAAAATGTAAGCCTCCTGACTACTGCCATTAATGAAGCTGCTGTATAAGAATAATTTTAACTCTTAATGCAAGAATAAAAGGAGAATCCATTTCTACTAGCAAAAGATTTCTTACCCCCCTCCAGAATGTTTTTTAGATTTCCATATCCGTGGGTTTTGGCTCTTAATCAATTATTAAATAAAAAAAAAGTTTTTTAAACTGAAAGTAAGGAGCGACATTAAAACTTAAAACGAACAGAAATTATCCCGTATATGAAAGGGGCTGATCCCTCCTCAACGCCTCGCTCTTTACGCTAAAGTTTTTTATTGTTTTAAAAAATAAAGTTGTGGGACAGAGTAAAACTTTAGCGTAAAGAGCGAGGCGTTGAGGAGGGATCAGCCCTTTTCATACACGGAATAATTTCTGTTCGTTTTAAGTTTTAATGTCGCTCCTTACTTTCAGTTTAAAAAACTTGTTTTTTTTAATTTAATTTCTGATCGTTTTTTAGTTAATGCAGCTTTTATTTTGGCTCGCCGTCATTGAATAAGAAAACAAAATTTGTATAAAAATTTTACTTTTCTTTTGCTAGATGGCTGTCTCTAAAGTTGGTTCTGACGTAATTTACAAATTAACTTACGTAACGAACTTCTATATTCGTATATTTTCTTCTGGAAAAAAATACAGAGTTGCAGATTTTTGCAGATCTGAGCTTGAAACCTATGTTATAGGGTTTTCTGATACGCTGAATCTGACAGTGATTTTCATTAAAATTTTTTCACTTTTAGGGGATGTTTCCCCCTCTTTAAAAAATCAGGTAAGTTTTCTCAGGCTCGTAGCCTTTGATGAGTAATACTAAACTTAACAAAATTTATATATTTAGAATCAGCATTATAAGCCCATTCTTTTGATACATTTATTGACATCATTGTTCCGTTTTTAAAAGTTTCGCTTACTATTGAGCCGTATCGCTTGTTTTTTTTATTGTTTTTTTTTTTATTACGTATATGGTATTACGTATATGATGGGGTTCTCCCCTTAGTCAATACCACGCTCTTTACGTTAAAAGTTAAAAAACTTTTTAATTCACACACCCCTGAATCACAAAGGCCGTTTAATTAGAATAGATAGCTCTTTTGAAAGCACTAAAAAAAACTGTAGCGTAAAGAGCGAGGTATTGAATTGGGGGAGAACCCCCTCATATACGTAATAATATCTGTTCATTTTAAGTTCTAATGTTGCTTCTTACTTTCAGTTGAAAAAACTTGTTTTTTTTTAATTTAATTTCTGATCGTTTTTAAATAATGCTTGAAAATCCGGCGCCCCCTTCATAGAAATGTCCCTTACCCCAAAGAAACATCCTCCACGGAAAGATTCTCCCGAGTAACCCCCTCCTGCAGCCCCCCTCCCCCCCACCAAAAAAAAATACTTCCTGAAAACGTCTGTATACTTCCCAATAACCAATAGGCTACAATATGCAAGCAATGGGCAAAGTTCATAACTTGCAGTCCTTCCCCTGGGAACTGTGGGGGATTAAATCATCCTAAAAGACATATTTATAAGATTTTCGACTATGCTAAACAAAATGGCTATCTAAAAATTTTAATTGGGTGACTTTGAGAAGAAAATGAGCGTGGGAGGGGGTCTAGTTGCCCTCCATTTTTGGTCACTTAAAAAGGGCACTAGAACTTTTAATTTCCGTTCCAATGAGCCCTCTTACAATATTCTAGGACCACTGGGTCAATACGATTACCCCTGGGGAAAAAAAACAAACAAACAAACAAATAAACACGCACCCGTGATCTTTCTTCTGGCAAAAAATGCAAAATTCCACATTTTTGTAGATAGGAGCTTGAAATCTCTACAGTAGGGTTCTCTGATACGCTGAATATGATGGTGTGAATTTCATTAAGGTTATATAACTTTTAGGGGTCTCTCCCCCTTTTTCGAAAATCAGCCAAATTTTCTCAGGCGCGTAACTTTTGATGGGTAAGATTAAACTTGATGAAACTTTTATATTTGAAATCAAAATTAAATTCTGATTCTTTTGATGTATCTATTGTTACCAAAATTCCGGTTTTTAGAGTTTCGGTTACCATTGAGCCGGGTCGCTCCTTACTTACAGTCTGTTACCACGAACTGTTTGAAATGAGACAGGTGCGTAAACAACGTGTAGCTTTTCTTTAGCAAAAAAAAATGTAAAAGGAAATGTATGACAAAGCTATTTTTGAAATAAAGGAAAACAGTTCCTGTTGCAGACCAGACAACGAAAAACCTAATATTTGGTATACCACGATCTTATCCTCGTTGAACATCCTAGTTAACCTATCACAGGATTCACAATGTTTTCGACTCAATACAACACACGCGGGCAATTCAAAACTGGAACCTGAGCAATAACAGCTTAAGTTTTGTGTTAACCTCAAGACATGGAGTTACATCTAGTAAAAATAAAGCGTTTGAACCTTTTCATGGACAAGGACACACGCCCTTGCATATTCCTAAGTGATTGATTGTCATATTCCCTGAGATTGTCCGTATGATCTAAGGTGGATATCATCTTGCCTTCTCTTGTAAATCCTTAAAATTATAATTTATAAAATTGTACTATAAAGATGTAACCCTCTCCTTTTTTAGATTCACAACTGAAATTTTAGATAGTCTATTTGGAGTTTTAAACAACATCATATCTGTTCCCGTACATTGTGATGCGTCACCATTTGTATTGCCCCCATTACTGAAAACGTTCTGACCCCTCTACAGGAAGAAATACTCTGCTGCATAGACTGTATCCAGGTACTTTTTTTTTTATCTTTTTTAAAGCTTTTATTACATTCTAATAAAAATCTGAATCAAATGCATGCTAATCATATTTGCTAAGCATGCTAAGATTAGCATGCTAAGCATGCTAATCGTAAGGGCACAGGTACAACCCTTAAAGAAAAGGCAATAAACAGACTTTGATGAAGCGAATAAGCGTCAAAAAGATAGAGATACGAATTTTATGTTTGCCCAACCTTTTTGGTTAAACAGCCAAATAAAAAATTATACCTAGCTTTACTATATAAAATCTTTAAATTTTTTCAATACACAATCTTTACGTTGAATATTTGACGCCCTAAATTTCTCAATGAATTGCAGTAGTTACGTAAAACTGTTGTTTTTAGTTTTCGTAAGGATTTCCATATCGCTGGGGAAATTAGTTCAAGAGTATTGAAAATTATGCTTGGATAGATGAAGAAAACAATTAGAATGCTAAAATCTTAACAATATAACTAAAATCTATTAGCAAATACCATCCATTATGCGAAGCAGCTGATCTTTCGATTGAAAACAATTTCCAAGTAGAATCTTTTGGGAATTTTGGTCTGACAGTATTTGCATTTTTATGAAAAGGATAAGATTTTTGTATTTTTACGAACCTTGGTCATTAAAGGAGAAACGCCATCTTTTCTTGTTACGCTTTTGGTTTTTAAATGTTTAATTTTAATAAGTTACAAATTGTGTGGCAAAACGAAAATGCCCTTTTGTTTTTTATACGTTCAAAATAAACAAAAATTAGTATATTTGATACGTTTTTTCTAACCGCATACTCTCATCTCTAGGGTAGTTTATATCCGTTAATTAGGAACATGGATATATCAATTAGTCAATTAGTTAAAACTGATTAGTTATTTAGTAGTATCAGTGTATCAATTTTTATAAGTCATTTTAAAGTTTTACATGGGATCCCCAACAAACTTTGAAAGATTTGTCTCGTTTTTTGTTCTTGGCAATACTTGACGGTCCAAGGGCTTTTTCTGTAAGAAAACTAAGCTAGTCTGCAAAAAATAAGCGATTCATTGATATCTTGTTTAAGTAAATTTAGCTAACCATAATGCCATAAATAATAGCTTTACCCTGTCTTTTAAGGGGTCAATATTAAGGAATAATAACTCTGACTTTTACTCAATAAAAGCTTTTACAAATTCCTAAACTTACCTCAGTATCTAGGGGTCTTATATCCCCTCACAGGGAACTATGGGAACTAACTTCGTAAAT
The DNA here is from genome assembly GCA_027921565.1 of Artemia sinica. NCBI lineage: Eukaryota > Metazoa > Arthropoda > Branchiopoda > Anostraca > Artemiidae > Artemia > Artemia sinica. Next base: position 58,113,955 of record CM051259.1, read on the forward strand.
GCCAAGGGTCCCCCTACTTAACATAAAAACATATAAGCATTTAAGGTTAAAAAATTAAACCCTGAAAGTCCTGGGACAAAAATCCTGCATTTCTAAAGGCTTTTTTTATATGCAAAGTCTAAATATTTTTAATATAGTTCCAAAATACTTGGAATAAATCCAGAATATCATCTAAAACCTTTTAGTTACCCCAAAGAAGGAGAGGGGCTCTTTAAAGCTTTGTTAGTTAGTTTTTGACCACTTAGGACTATTTCTTCTTTTCTTTAATTAACTCGTGCTTATCAAGGGTTTTGCTTATTAATTTCGTCAGCATCAAATTTTGTTGATGTTCTAGCCTTTGATACAAATAATTGTAAGGTTTATAAGGAAATTGTTAAAAGAGAATGTTTTTTAAGCAAATTTAACTTCTTGTACCCTATTGGTTCCCAATGGGGAAATTTTATGGAGGACATTCATTTAGCATTTTGTAGTTACCCTCAGTACCAGAAATGAGTGTGGACTCCCTAAAAGTCAATAGCTGGCTATTACTTTTACCTCTAAGGCTAAATACTATTCTCCCCAATGTCTTTATGCAACCTATGCAACCTACTGCAAAATGCTTGATAACTTCAATTTAAGGGGTGTGGGGGGACTTGGGGTCCTTGAAGCCATCTACCTTAGATTGATAAAGTAATGTCCCACCTGCCCTCTACCTATCATTGACACAATAATGTTCAATAAAACATCAAATAAAACACCAATACAATGAACCATAAAAATCCTTACATCCATAAACATAAAACATCCAAACAATAAAACATCAAATAAAACACCAATACGATGAACCATAAAAATCCTTACATCCATAAACACAAAGCATCAAATAAAACATCAATATAATCAACCATAAAAATCCTTAAATCCATAAACATAAAACATCCATACAATAAGATGTCCGCTTGGAATGATAGCCCGCTTGTATGGTGGGAGTACTGTCCGCTTCCTTAGATTGACACAATAAGATGTCCGCTTGGAATGATAGCCCGCTTGTATGGATAAACATCAAATAAAACACCGATATAATGAACAATAAAAATCCTTACATCCATAAACATAAAACATCCATACAAAAAAAACATTAAATAAAACATCAGTCGTACAAAAAATGTGTCTGCCAGGAATGATAGTCCGCTTGTATGGTCGTAGCACTGTCTGCTTCCTTAGATTGGCATAATAAGGGGGTACTGTCCGCTCTCTTTAATTGCTCGGAATGATTGACTATCTAGCCTCCTGGAATGATTGGCCGCTTGTATGGATTACCTATGGGCCCACTTTTATGGATTATATATGGGCCCGCTTCCTTTAATTGACAAAATCTGTCCGCTTGGAATGATAGCCCGCTTGTCAGGATTAACAATAAAACACCAATGTAATGAACAATAAAAATCCTTACAAGTAGAGGTGACCCTAAAGCTCCGATCCCTCACCCCTGCTGCCACCTACAACTTTTTTTTACATAGTTTATGGATGGTTATGTGTGTTGGTCGATTTATTTGATGTTTTATGGATTTTGTCAGTGAGAATGGAAAAACAGGAACTTTGTCACTTTCATGGACTATAGAGTCATTAGGGAGAACACGTGGTTAATGGGGTCAATGTTATTGTTGTTGTTTTGGGCACGCGATAGAGTCATTAGGGAGAACACGTGGTTAATAGGGTCAATGTTATTGTTGTTGTTTTGGGCACGCGATAGAGTCATTAGGGAGAACACGTGGTTAATGGGGTCAATGTTGTTGTTGTTGTTTTGTGCACGCGATAGAGTCATTTGGGGGAACACGTGGTTAATGGGGTCAATGTTGTTGTTGTTGTTTTGGGCACGCGATAGAGTCATAAGGGGGAACACATGGTTAATGGGGTCAATGTTATTGTTGTTGTTTTGGGCACGCTCTCAGCGAATGCCAAGGTCAATGTTGTTGTTGTTTCCGAGCCAACTGTCTTTTCTGGTCAGTCTAGAGTCAGCAGTCAGAGTGAAAGGATTGAAAAATGAATAAATTTGAAAAAGAGAGAATTAGATCAAATCTAGTATTTATGGAAAAACATTTGATTTTGGATGATGATTTTCTCGAGTTATCTCTTCAACGCAGGATATTCTCTCAGGGAACACTTGACAATATAATGAAAAGTGATTCCCCCCCCCATTGGACTATTGTATGAAACTTTTAAAATGTGATTCAAATGCATATACTCAATTTATTGATATATTAATTGGAACAAAGCAGAATCATATTGTGGATATACTTTCATTGCCGATGTAGATGGCTCCTCCTTCGAAAGAGGTAACGTCACAAAGTTACTCCTCTCCCCTTTCCTACACTTTGAATTTATCGAGCGAGGACGATCAGTTTCGATTTAGCTGTGAGAGAGTTGACATCGGAAACCAAAAAAATGTTCTATATATGCCCATTGTGCATGTATACTCTTGGCAGTTGGACTCAATGTGAGAATTGTACAATTATTGGTGACTATAATGAAAAGTGTAAATTATGTAATCCTTGCAAATTACATAGAGGCTATGCTGTACAAATTAAAGGATGTAATTCATGTCTTGAGGAGATGTGTGACTCTCACCCTAGCGGGCACCTCTGCTCCAATTGTCACTATGATAAATGTGATCAGTGGGAGAATACTTACCCCGCTATGATTGGAAGGAATCCTAAACGTGATTTTAGTTTATTTCTACGAGATTGGTATCGTCGTGGATTTAAATTATTCTGGGAAGAGGAATCTGGTCTACGATTCAACTGTTGGGGTAACAAGACAATCTGGTTTCTACGTCATCGCTGTGACGACACTGCCTACTATGACTATAAACCAAATGATTTTTATTTGGCAGTTACCGAATGTGATTCACCACTTGAAAACACAGTATGTGATATTGCTTCAAATAGACAGATTGAAACTCGTGAATTTCATAATATGAATGCAAATAGTATCATTAACTATACAAAGAGATATGACAAGAGTGAAGTTACATTGTACTGCAGAAAATGTGACCCTGACATTGCAGTCAATCAAGATCAATATACAGTGAATCCAAATGATTTAACAGCATTAGTGGTTCACGACAGTTGCCTATACACCGATGAAGAAATCTAAAAGTGAAGATTTAAAGACATTGTTGTATATATATACACTTTATTAATAAACAAATTCACAAACATTTTTAAGCACTTTACTCTTAGGGCACTGAAATCAATATTAAATACACTTGTAAGTATATTTTCCACTAGAAAGTCGTTCAGACGTGGATTGTCACCATAAATGTGGAGAAACTGCTTGTAAGTATAGCCACGACATCGGAACACTGGGCATAGAACCACGTGTTTTATGGTTTTTGTCAGTGAGAATGAAAAAACAGTATCTGAAATTACACTTTCAGGTTCAGCATGTGAGAGAACCCTAAATGCTCATCCCAAATAAAAAAAAAAAAAAGGTAAGTTAACCCTAAACGCCCAAAGAATTTCTCTGAAATTACACTTTCAGGTTCAGCATGTAAGAGAACCCTAAATGCTCATCCCAAGAAAGGTAAGTTAACCCTAAACGCTTAAAGAATTTCGTCACAAAACTTACACACACACACGAAAACTTACACACACACGCCAAAACTTACACACACAAAAACTTACACACACACACACAAACTTACACACACACACAAAAAACTTACACCCACACACAAAAGCTTACACACACAAAAACTTACACACACACACACAAAAACTTACACCCACAAGCAAAAACTTACATGCACACAAAAACTTACATGCACACAAAAACTTACACACACACAAAAACTTACACACAACACACACAAAAAACTTACACACACACACACAAAAACTTACACACACACACGAAAACTTACACACACACGCCAAAACTTACACACACAAAAACTTACACACAAACACACAAACTTACACACACACACAAAAAACTTACACCCACACACAAAAGCTTACACACACAAAAACTTACACACACACACACAAAAACTTACACCCACACGCAAAAACTTACATGCACACAAAAACTTACATGCACACAAAAACTTACACACACACACAAAAACTTACACACACACACACACAAAACTTACACACACACACACACAAAAACTTACACACACACACGAAAACTTACACACACACGCCAAACTTACACACACAAAACTTACACACACACACAAACTTACACACACACACAAAAACTTACACCCACACACAAAAGCTTACACACACAAAACTTACACACACACACACAAAAACTTACACCCACAGCAAAACTTACATGCACACAAAACTTACATGCCACAAACACACACACAAACTTACACACACACAAAACTTACACACACACACAAAAACTTACACACACCACAAAAACTTACACACACGACACCACAAAACTTACACACACACACAAAAAACTTACACCCACACACAAAGCTTACACACACAAACTTACACACGACACAAAAAACTTACACCCACACGCAAAAACTTACATGCACACAAAACTTACATGCACACAAAAACTTACACACACACAAAAACTTACACACACACACAAAACTTACACACACACACAAAACTTACACACACGCACAAAAACTTACACACACACACAAAAACTTACACACACACACGAAAACTTACACACACACACACGAAAACTTACACACACACGCCAAAACTTACACACACACAAAAACTTACACACACACACACACAAAAACTTACACATGCACACGAAAACTTACATGCACACAAAAACTTACATGCACACAAAACTTACACACACACACAATTAGACAAAAAAATTACGATATTTATGCACAGTTATGTTTAAGCAATAAATATCTTAAGCCTCAACCGTTTTTATTCTTTAGAATAGTCCATCGCCATGAAAATTATACTTTCAGATTCAACATGTCAGGGAACAAACTTTCAGGTTCAGCATGTAAGAGAACCCTAAATGCTCATCCCAAAAAGGTAAGTTAACCCTAAACGCTCAAAGAATTTCTCTGAAATTACACTTTCAGGTTCAGCATGTAAGAGAACCATAAATGCTCATCCCCCAAAAAAAGGTAAGTTAACCCTAAACGCTTAAAGAATTTCTCTGAAATCACACTTTCAGGTTCAGCATGTAAGAAAACCCTAAATGCTCATCCCAAAAAAAAGGTAAGTTAACCCTAAACGCTTAAAGAATTTCGTCACAAAACTAACACACACGAAAACTTACACACACACGCCAAAACTTACACACACAAAAACTTATACAGACACACACACACAAACTTACACACACACACACAAAAAAAACTAACACCTACACACAAAAAACTTAAACACACGCACAAAAACTTACACACACACACACACACAAAAACTTATACACACACACACGAAAACTTACACACACACACACACACACACGAAAACTTACATACACATGCCAAAACTTACACACACACACAAAAACTCACACACACACACACACACAAAAAAACTTACACATGCACACGAAAACTTACATGCACACAAAAACTTACATGCACACAAAAACTTACACACACACACAATTAGACAAAAAAAATTACGATATTTATGCACAGTTTCAACTAACTACGGCTAAGCATGTTAAAGGCGAGCCATTTTCTTGCGAGAAAACAAAAATCAGAACACACACACACCTTAGAAAATATAGCCTCCTTTGAAGTTGCAATCGTCTTTAAGAATCGACAGATTGTTAATGCTTAAACTTTTACGTTTCTTATAAAGTAATAAACAGGATTACTTAATATTTTTCAATATAACCATAATTTTCTTGTATAAAATTCATCAATTAGCCGGATATGGTTTTTTTTTACATACGGGGAGAGATTTAATGTCCATGGTAGAAGTCTATACAAGATTTAATGTCCTTGGTAACAGCTTACATGAGATTTAATGTTCTTGGTAAAAGCCTGTACGTAATTTAATGCCCAGTTTTTATAAAGGGGGGAGGGGGAATTATGTGCTATTAATGAAAATGACGCCACATCAACCGAAAACCGTCAACGTGAACTCCGATTAACCATCACCAAAGTGTCACAATACCATCAGTGCACCACCACCTCTCGGAAAATAGGGGGGTAAAGGTCAACTGCGAAGATATTTAGCCTACAGAAAAAATTGCTCATTGTTCCTTTAGTAGCCACACAATTAGACTAAAAATTACGATATTTATGCACAGTTTCAACTAACTACGGCTAAGCATGTTAAAGGCGAGCCATTTTCTTGCGGGAACACAAAAATCAGAACACACACACACAAAAACTTACACACACAAAAAAACTTACACACACACAAAAACTTACACACAAAAAAATTTACACACACACAAAAACTTACCCACACACACAAAAACTCACACACACACACAAAAAAACTTACACACACAAAAACTTACACACACACAAAAACTTACACACACAAAAAAAATTACACAAACACGCACAATTAGACAAAAAATTACGATATTTATGTACAGTTTCAACTAACTACGGCTAAGTATCTTAAAAGGCGAGGTATTTTTCTTGCGAGAACACAAAAAATCATTAAGTGGTATTAATGAAAATGATGATAATCAACCGAAAACCGTCAACGAGAACACCGATTAACCATCACCAAAGCGTCACAATGCTGTCAGTGTGTCAACACCCCCCTCGGAAAATAGGGGGTAAAGGTCAACTGCGAAGATATTTAGCCTACAGAAAAAATTGCTCATTGTTCCTTTAGTAGCCACACAATTAGACTAAAAATTACGATATTTATGCACAGTTTCAACTAACTACGGCTAAGTATCTTAAAAGGCGAGGTATTTTTCTTGCGAGAACACAAAAAATCATTAAGTGGTATTAATGAAAATGATGATAATCAACCGAAAACCGTCAACGAGAACACCGATTAACCATCACCAAAGCGTCACAATGCTGTCAGTGTGTCAACACCCCCCTCGGAAAATAGGGGGTAAAGGTCAACTGCGAAGATATTTAGCCTACAGAAAAAATTGCTCATTGTTCCTTTAGTAGCCACACAATTAGACTAAAAATTACGATATTTATGCACAGTTTCAACTAACTACGGCTAAGCATGTTAAAGGCGAGCCATTTTCTTGCGAGAACAGGGGGGGAGGCATATTTTCATTGTACTTTGAATATTTTCCTTTGGAAAAAAACATTGAAAAGCCATATTAAGACCTATTAAGAGCTATATTTTTGAGTTTTTCACTGACAATTCCATTTTTTAGCAAAGCCTTGACCTCCCTAATTGAAGGATATGAATTAGAACCATGGAAACGTATTTTCATCGTATTTTGCGTATTTTCGTTGGAAAAAACACTGAAAAGCCAAATTAAGAGCTATATTTGTGAGTTTTTCACTGAAAATTCCTTTTTTTTGCCAAGCCGTGACCTCCATAATTAAAGGATATAAATTAGAACCATGGGAACGTAATTTCATCGTATTTTGCGTATTTCCGTTGGAAAAAAAAACACTGAAAAGCCATATTAAGACCTATATTTGTGAGTTCTTCACTGAAAATTCCTTTTTTCGCCAAGCCTTGACATTCCTAATTAAAAGATATGAATTAGAACCATGGAAACGTAATTTCATCGTATTTTGTGCATTTTCGTTGGAAAAAAACATTGAAAAGCCATATTAAGAGCTATATTTGTGAGTTTTTCACTGAAAATTCTTTTTCTGCCAAGCGGTGACCTCCCTAATTAAAGGATACGAATTAGATTCATGGAAACGTAATTTCATCGTATTTTGCGCATATCCGTTGGAAAAAAAAACACTGAAAAGCCATATTAAGAGCTATATTTGTGAGTTTTTCACTGAAAATTCCTTTTTTTTGCCAAGCCTTGACATTCCTAATTAAAGGATATGAATTAGAACCAAGGAAACGTAATTTCATCATATTTTGCGTATTTTCGTTGGAAAAAACACTGAAAAGCCATATTAAGGGCTATATTTGTGAGTTTTTCACTGAAAATTCCTTTTTTTGCCAAGCCTTGACCTCCCTAATTAAAGGATATGAATTAGAACCAAGGGAACGTAATTTCATCGTATTTTGCGTATTTCCGTTGGAAAAAACACTGAAAAGCCATATTAAGGGCTAATTTGTGAGTTTTTCACCGACAATTCCTTTTAGCCTAGCCTTTATAATCAATGGAACATAGTTCATTGTATTTTACATATTTTTGATTGGAAAACACACCGAAAGGTCATATTATTTGAACTTACATCAAACGTTGGAGAGCTTACATTTGAAGAACTATCCATTATTTGCATATATTGTACAATATTTCAACCTATACTGATTTCTAAAACTTCAAAACCCAGAAATATACACACTTAACGATTATCTATTCGCGAAAATCGTACTAGGTCACGCTATTAGAACAATAATTACCTCTCTATCTATCGCTCACAGGGAACAGATTCAAAACAATACTTCCTACATCATTTGGTCTAATTGCGACAAACGTGGCATGTCCAATGCAGATTAAAACCAGAAAAGACCAGAAACACATAAAAATAAGAAAAAAGGGAATTGCAATCAATCTTGTGTCGAAGCGCTGTCTAAGTAAAGAATGATGTGGGATATAACATATTGTTTAGGTTTTTCTACATAGCCGGACACTTCATATAGAAGGTGTTGTCGTAGAAACTTCAAAACAGGCTCATTTGATTTGAAATTAAAGTGGATAATGCCCAATTCACAGGAGGGGTATGAAAACTATGGTTTTTAACAACGATATGCAAGACTAGAAAGAAAAGTCTTTAGGAGTTACCCCCCCCCCCTTCCACCTCAACCTTCGCTCTTGAAATCACCACACCCCCATACCCCCAAAACTCAAATTTTCCAGAGGATTTTAAAATCCCCCCCCCCAACACAAAATTTCTAGGAACGTATCTTCATCATATTTAAATATTTTCGCTGGAAAACCTGCTTACCGAAGCGCTAGTGCTACCTAAGTTAAGAACTATGTGACTACAATATGTTGTTTTTGGTTTTTTCATCATAGCCAGGGCACTTCGTATAGAAGGAGTCATCGCAAAAACTTTGAAAAGGACTCATTTGATTTGAAATTAAAGTGGATAGTGACCAATTCACAGGAGGGGGGCGTGAAAACTTTGGTTTTTAACTATGATATGCAAGACTAGAAAGAAAAGTCTTTAGGAGTGGGGCTGCCCATCACCTCAACCCTCGCTCTTGAAATCCCCCCCCCTAAAGTTGAAATCTAATCTAAACTAGCATAACCACAAAATTACACAATATTGCATAGAAATACCAAAACCATAGGTTAGGCTATGTCAGGTTAGGTTAGAAGTTAGGTTTCTCCACGTTTAAGTTAGGTTAGATTAGGTTAGCTTATCATGAGCGCTCATGATAATGCCTCAATGCCTCGCTCTTTACGCTAAAGTTTTTCATTGTTTTAAAAAATAAAGTTGTGGGAGAGAGTCAAACTTTAGCGTAAAGAGCGAGGCGTTGAGGAGGGATCAGTCCCTTTCATACAAGGAATAATTTCTGTTCGTTTCAAGTTTTAATGTCGCTCCTTAATTTTAGTTTAAAAAACTTGTTTTTTTTATATTTAATTTCTGATCGTTTTTTAGTTAATGCAGCTTTTATTTTGGCTCGCCGTCATTGAATAAGAAAACAAAATTTGCATAAAAATTTTACTTTTCTTTTGCTAAATGGCTGTCTCTAAATTTGGTTCTGACGTAATTTACAAATTAACTTACGTAACGAACTTCTATATTCGTATATTTTCTTCTGGAAAAAAATACAAAGTTGCAGATTTTTGCAGATATGAGCTTGAAACCTATGTTATAGGGTTTCCTGATACGCTGAATCTGACAGTGATTTTCATTAAAATTTTTTCACTTTTAGGGGATGTTTCCCCCCTCTTTAAAAAATCAGGTAAGTTTTCTCAGGCTCGTAGCCTTTGATGAGTAATACTAAAATTAACAAAATTTATATATTTAGAATCAGCATTATAAGCCCATTCTTTTGATACATTTATTGACATCAATGTTCCGTTTATAAAAGTTTCGCTTACTATTGAGCCGTGTTGCTTGTTTTTTTTATTGTTTTTTTTTATTACGTATATGTTATTACGTATATGATGGGGTTCTCCCCTTAGTCAATACCACGCTCTTTACGTTAAAAGTTAAAAAAATTTTTAATTTACACACCCCTAAATCACAAAGGCCGTATAATTAGAATAGATAGCTCTTTTGAAAGCACTAAAAAAAACTGTAGCGTAAAGAGCGAGGAATTGAATTGGGGAGAACCCCCTCATATACGTAATAATTTCTGTTCATTTTAAGTTCTAATGTTGCTTCTTACTTTCAGTTGAAAAAACCTGTTTTTTTCAATTTAATTTCTGATCGTTTTTAAAATAATGCTTGGAAATCCGGCGCCCCCTTCATAGAAATGTCCCTTACCCCAAAGAAACATCCTCCACGGAAAGATTCTCCAGAGTAACCCCCTCCTCCAGCCCCCCTCCCCCCAACCAAAAAAAATACTTCCTGAAAATGCCTGTATACTTCCCAATAACCAATAGGCTACAATATGCAAGCAATGGGCAAAGTTCATAACTTGCAGCCCTTCCCCTGGGATCTGTGGGGGATTAAGTCATCCTAAAAGACATATTTATAAGATTTTCGACTATGTTAAACAAAATGGCTATCTCAAAATTTTAATTGGGTGACTTTGAGAAAAAAATGACCGTGGGAGGGGGCCTAGTTGCCCTCCATTTTTTTGATCACTTAAAAAGGGCACTAGAACTTTTAATTTCCGTTCCAATGAACCCTCTTACGATATTCTAGGACCACTGGGTCAATACGATTACCCCTGGGAAAAAAAACAAACCAACAAATAAACACGCACCCGTGATCTTTCTTCTGGCAAAAAATGCTAAATTCCACATTTTTGTAGATAGGAGCTTGAAACCTCTACAGTAGGGTTCTCTGATACGCTGAATATGATGGTGTGAATTTCATTAAGGTTCTATAACTTTTAGGGGGTCTTTCCCCCTTTTTTCTAAAATCAGCCAAATTTTCTCAGGCGCGTAACTTTTGATGGGTAAGATTAAACTTGATGAAACTTATATATTTGAAATCAAAATTAAAATCTAATTCTTTTGATGTATCTATTGGTACCAACATTCCGGTTTTTAGAGTTTCGGTTACCATTGAGCCGGGTCGCTCCTTATTTACAGTTCGTTACCACGAACTGTTTGAAATGAGACAGGTGCGTAAACAACGTGTAGCTTTTCTTTAGCAAAAAAATATGTAAAAGGAAATGTATGACAAACCTATTTTTGAAATAAAGGAAACAGTTCCTGTTGCAGACCAGACAACGAAAAACCTAATATTTGGTATACCACGATCTTATCCTCGTTGAACATCCTAGTTAACCTATCACAGGATTCACAATGTTTTCGACTCAATACAACACACGCGGGCAATTCGAAACTGGAACCTGAGCAATAACAGCTTAAGTTTTGTGTTAACCTCAAGACATGGAGTTACATATAGTAAAAATAAAGCGTTTGAACCTTTTCATGGACAAGGTCACACGCCCTTGCATATTCCTAAGTGATTGATTGTCATATTCCCTGAGATTGTCCGTATGATCTAAGGTGGATATCATCTTGCCTTCTCTTGTAAATCCTTAAAATTATAATTTATAAAATTGTACTATAAAGATGTAACCGTCTCCTTTTTTAGATTCACAACTGAAATTTTAGATAGTCTATTTGGAGTTTTAAACAACATCATATCTGTTCCCGTACATTGTGATGCGTCACCATTTGTATTGCCCCCCATTACTGAAAACGTTCTGACCCCTCTACAGGAAGGAATACTCTGCTGCATAGACTGTATCCAGGTACTTTTTTTTATCTTTTTTAAAGCTTTTATTACATTCTAATAAAAATCTGAATCAAATGCATGCTAATCGTAAGGGCACAGGTACAACCCTTAAAGAGAAGGCAATAAACAGACTTTGATGAAGCGAATAAGCGTCAAAAAGATAGAGATACGAATTTTATGTTTGCCCAACCTTTTTGGTTAAACAGCCAAATAAAAAATAATACCTAGCTTTACTATATAAAATCTTTAAATTTTTTCAATACACAATCTTTACGTTGAATATTTGACGCCCTAAATTTCTCAATGAATTGCAGTAGTTACGTAAAACTGTTGTTTTTAGTTTTCGTAAGGATTTCCATATCACTGGGGAAATTAGTTCAAGAGTATTGAAAATTATGCTTGGATAGATGAAGAAAACAATTAGAATGCTAAAATCTTAACAATATAACTAAAATCTATTAGCAAATACCATCCATTATGCGAAGCAGCTGATCTTTCGATTGAAAACAATTTCCAAGTAGAATCTTTTGGGAATTTTGGTCTGACAGTATTTGCATTTTTATGAAAAGGATAAGATTTTTGTATTTTTACGAACCTTGGTCATTAAAGGAGAAACGCCATCTTTTCTTGTTACGCTTTTGGTTTTTAAATGTTTAATTTTAATAAGTTACAAATTGTGTGGCAAAACGAAAATGCCCTTTTGTTTTTTATACGTTCAAAATAAACAAAAATTAGTATATTTGATACGTTTTTTCTAACCGCATACTCTCATCTCTAGGGTAGTTTATATCCGTTAATTAGGAACATGGATATATCAATTAGTCAATTAGTTAAAACTGATTAGTTATTTAGTAGTATCAGTGTATCAATTTTTATAAGTCATTTTAAAGTTTGAGATGGGATCCCCAACAAACTTTGAAAGATTTGTCTCGTTTTTTGTTCTTGGAGAAAACTAAGCTAGTCCGCAAAAAATAAGCGATTCATTGATATCTTGTTTAAGTAAATTTAGCTAATCATAACGCCATAAATAATAGCTTTACCCTGTCTTTTAAGGGGTCAATATTAAGGAAGAATGACTCTGGCTTTTACTCAATAAAAGCTTTTACAAATTCTAAAACTTACCTCAGTATCTAGGCGTCTTATATCCCCTCACAGGGACCCATGGGAGCTAACTTCGTAAATGCCAAGGGTCCCCCTACTTAACATAAAAACATATAAGCATTTAAGGTTAAAAAATTAAACCCTGAAAGTCCTGGGACAAAAATCCTGCATTTCTAAAGGCTTTTTTTATATGCAAAGTCTAAATATTGTTAATATAGTTCCAAAATACTTGGAATAAATCCGGAATATCATCTAAAACCTTTTAGTTACCCCAAAGAAGGAGAGGGGCTCTTTAAAGCTTTGTTAGTTAGTTTTTGACCACTTAGGACTATTTCTTCTTTTCTTTAATTAACTCGTGCTTATCAAGGGCTTTGCTTATTAATTTCGTCAGCATCAAATTTTGTTGATGTTCTAGCCTTTGATACAAATAATTGTAAGGTTTATAAGGAAATTGTTAAAAGAGAATGTTTTTTAAGCAAATTTAACTTCTTGTACCCTATTGGTTCCAATGGGGAAATTTTATGGAGGACATTCATTTAGCATTTTGTAGTTACCCTCAGTACCAGAAATGAGTGTGGACTCCCTAAAAGTCAATAGCTGGCTATTACTTTTACCTCTAAGGCTAAATACTATTCTCCCCAATGTCTTTATGCAACCTATGCAACCTACTGCAAAATGCTTGATAACTTCAATTTAAGGGGTGTGGGGGGACTTGGGGTCCTTGAAGCCATCTACCTTAGATTGATAAAGTAATGTCCCACCTGTCCTCTACCTATCATTGACACAGTAATGTTCAATAAAACATCAAATAAAACACCAATACAATGAACCATAAAAATCCTTACATCCATAAACATAAAACATCCAAACAATAAAACATCAAATAAAACACCAATACAATGAACCATAAAAATCCTTACATCCATAAACATAAAACATCCATACAAAAAAAAAACCATTAAATAAAACATCAGTCGTACAAAAAATGTGTCTGCCAGGAATGATAGTCCGCTTGTATTTTCGTAAAACGGTCTGCTTCCTTTGATTGACATAATAAGGGGTACTGTCCGCTCTCTTTAATTGCTCGGAATGATTGACTATCTAGCCTGCTGGAATGATTGGCCGCTTGTATGGATTACCTAAGGGCCCGCTTGTATGGATTATATATGGGCCCGCTTCCTTTAATTGACAAAATCTGTCCGCTTGGAATGATAGCCCGCTTGTCAGGATTAACAATAAAACACCAATACAATGAACCATAAAAATCCTTACATCCATAAACATAAAACATCCATACAAAAAAAAAACCATTAAATAAAACATCAGTCATACATAAAGGCATATAATCAGCCATGCTTCTTGGAATGATAGCCCGCTTGTATGGTGGGAGTACTGTCATGAGAAACAGTCAGTTTTAAACAACATCATATCAGTTTTAAACAACATCATCATATCATATTTTTTCCCGGATTTGAGTGATTTGAATGTCAAATCACAATAGCATGCTATTACTTTCACCTCTAAGTATAATTAGTGTTCTCCACAATGATAAGCTAATCGATGTTCAAGTTTTTATTCGTTCTTTTTTTTTGTATATTCGTATTGTCAAAAGAAAAAAGACACTACTCTGTATGAATATCGCTCTTGTTGGTTTTACCTCTAGGAATTTTCACATTGAGAAACAGTCAGTCAAGTATTTTTTCCCGGATTTGAGTGATTTGAATGTCAAATTGATTGATCCAGAAGAAAACAGTTTTTGAAAATGGAGCTAAAACGTTGCTTTTTGTAATTAATTTTTCACAAATCATGGGATAAAAATATTTATTAGACTCTGTCTTCTTTTTTTTGTCTACTTTTTTGAGCAGCACTGCCACTCCTAGGGGTTATTTCGAATATCTTGGAGTTTCTTTCCAGAGCCGAAGCCTGGGGAAAAGCGCGTATATTAGACATCACCCTTAAAAAGTATATTAAATATGTATATCATTGCTATTTAATATCTTGGAAATTTTTCTCAAACCTGTGCGATTTTATTTTTTTTTTGTTTGTTTGTTTTTTTTTTTGGGGGGGGGGGTTGAATCTGTATATCCTCAAATTCAGTGACGGCCCTGCATTTCTTATATAAGATTTCTTCAAGTATATTTTAGTACGGATGCAACCGGTCATATTGGCTTTCAGCTAGATAACTTAACAAACGAAGTCATTGTTTTTTTTTCTTTTTGTGAAATTAATCTTTATTTTTCGGAGATTTCCTTATTAACACACTAAGGTAAAGCCAGTTGAGTACTATAACACTGTTCAGGCTTATTTATTTTTTTCTTATAGTGATCTAGATCGAGATGGCTTCTGTTCATCTCTATTCTAGAGAATTGTCTTATTTCTTTAAATGATCTATACGTTTCTAACATTAAACGTTATAGAAAGATTTGTTCTCTGAAATTTGCTTTTTAACTATTTTTTTATATTTCAATGTTATTTACGAAATTTTATTTTTTCCAGTTTGTGTTAAATTTTGAAGGACTTTATTCATTTTTTTTTTCAAGGATGCTGTTACTCAAGGAACAAGTGATAATCTACAGAGAAATTTACTACCTGCCATATTTAACGAGCTAATATATTTTGTCTCTTTCACTTGTAAAGTGCCGACTTATGCGAATTTGGATGCCAGGCCACTACAGACACAAAAGTCAAGCCAGGTAAAGTAGTAGTTGTCTTTTACTGGTATGCCAGGCTTTCCCAAAGTGTAGCCGACAAAAGTAATTCCCAAAGATTTCCTGAGTCTTATTTGACAATTTGATTATTAATATTTTTTTTTTTTTAACTAGTTTCTTAGCTAACTGAAATACCGTTGGAAAGGAAAGAAGTAACCTAGCCTTTAGTAAAATAAAAGGAACAATAATTTTTTCTGTATTAGGTGGTCACATTTGGAAATGTTAATAAATAATCAATTTAAAATTTAATTTTCAAAGTAGATGGAACATCTGCCCTCTCAACTTATTTTATGTTACTGGCATGTATCCATAACCTGTAGCCAATAACGTGAGGTCATACAACAGGTAACTGAGTCCAGTTTTTTATCCCTAA
>CM051259.1:58135104-58209808 GCA_027921565.1 Artemia sinica
GGTTACTTATTTATTTGATGATAGACAAATTTGTGATTCTAAAAAAAATTAAAAATTTGTGACGCTTGCCAGTTTTTTTTATTGATTTTTTTTTTTATTCAAGCTATTTACCATTTTATATACTGTAGCATCTGACCAAATCCAACCGATCAATATTTTTCATTTTTTTTTTTGTATGCCTGTGGAGTTTATTAGAATAGATAACTTGTGCCAAGAGATGGTATTTCTCTTAATTTCATTGCAACTCATTCTTTTTGGGAGGTCCCCTAAGAAACTTTGTGGAGCTCTGGGGCTTTGATAAGTCCAACTTGGGAAACCCAGCTGTAGACGACTGAAAACTAAAATCCTTGAAGAGTTTTCTTTTGTTATTATAAGACTGAAAATAAACTGCGACTCAAACTCATCTGTATATTTGTAAAACTAATTAAGTCATCTTACTACATCAGTTTGTCCGATATGTAGCAAATCCTTTTAAATCTATCTCTTTCAAGTTCTTGGAAAATACTAAATTAAATATTTAATCTAAACTATTCATTGGATTTTTAGTAAATGACAAAGGACACTAGACTTTTTGAAGGGTTTGAAGGGAGGTAATACATCCCATATTTCTATTCTTCTCTTTCTAGTCTGTTTCTATTCTTCTTTTCAATTCTTTTGTATCCTATTCTTTAATTTCTATTCAATTCTTCTTCTCAATGTTTTCAACAAAATTAGATAGAAATTACTTTGGCATTCTCCCAAGATTCAGATACGATCCCCAAGTTTGAAGCTAAGGTGATGTATTCCATTACTTTTCTATTCTTTTTTCTTCTCTTTTCTATTCGGTAATTTCTTTTCAAGTTTCGCTTCATTGTTCACATAATTTCTATTTGTTTGGGTATCTTTGGTTTATTGGTTAGTGATCCATATACAAAACTGATACAAATAAGTATAATAAATGCGAACTTCCCATTTTTGAGCCTTTAAACCCTTTAAAATAAAATTACTTATTGCCATTATCTAGAAAACATCTATTCATAGATCCCCAGTACCTCCCCATCCTCCAGATCCCCATCATTTCAAAGGAACCCCAGATTCCCATCATTTCCACTATTAAAAAAATATCTCCCTTTAGAGTTGCCAGATCATTGTGCCTAAAAAGTTGTCCCAAAAATCCCTCAAAATACCGTTTAGTGGGCAAATTTCTAGTCTATTTGGATATTTGGTCTACAAAAATGAACCGTTATTATAGATTGCTCATTAAGTGAAGCCGACAGTTTGTATTTTTATTATGACAATAATGTAATGACAATATGATATGTAATAATAGTAATGTTAATATGACAGTAATGATAGCTGACAGCATACAGATATTAGTTATTTGATTACCAAAGATAGCAATATATTACTATGTTAATTGATTACTCTGGAAATTTCACAATACAAAATCTATTAAAATAGTCTTGCCAGTTTCAGCTATTAAGGGGGAGGTCGATGGATCTCCTTTTTTTTTGGGGGGGGGGGGTTGCACCTCAATATCATTGTAATAAAAATTGAACTTAACTGATAAGAACAGTGTTGGATAGGGTAAAATCTATCCTTAAATTTGGGAAAATTCTATTTTAATTTGAAATTAAATACATCGAATGCATACCTCTTCTCAACGTATTGTTATAACTATGCTGAAGTTCATTATATATAATGGGAGATTGGAAGATATTGGGAGTCGCCCTCTGTGTTCTTTACCTTGTATCTTTAATATAACTACAGGATAGTATCTCTTCAAAATACTAGATTATTTCTTTTCTTCTTAAGTTATAATGTTGCTCTTTATTCTCATTGAAAAAAAAACAACTTGTTTTTGTATTTTAATATTTAATTATGAATAGGTAATGCCAAGAGATGATCCTGCTGAGTCACAAATTTAAAAAAAATGGCTAAAATTGTTTGACAATTGCATGGACTCCCATATACACTGTCAGAGATAGATGGGAAGAGTGGTAAAATTTTCGGGGTTGTCTTTGCATAGAGTTACTATTTTTTGAGGATAAAAGTCTATAGGTAAGGGTCAAGAAGCCCAGATTAAGTAACAAAGTGGAATAATTAATTGGTAATTGTGTTTTTTCTTCTTCTTTTTTTAAAATGGCAGTCTCTTTTAATAGCACTGACTGTGGTGTAATCGAGCCAAACACTGATGATGCTGCTGACTGCAAAATTATATTGTTACTCAAGGAAGAAATATTGAAGAATCCAACAAGTTTCCCCTCTCACTTCTTATTATCACTAACGAAATTGCTCAACCGAGGATCTGTCCAATCATTAGCCTTTGGTAAGTTCTCTTCAAATACAAACGTAGATACAATCTTTTGATACGTATTTATGTTCAATATCGATATTGGTATGTCATTGATATTGAAAAATATATCGATTAAACCTTATAAACTTGTAGACCGATTGAAACACAAGACCTTCTTTGATCACCACTTAATAATGCAAACAAGTCCATGTTCTTTTTTCGTATTCCTAAAGTCTAATATGCAGTATTTACAGAGATTTAATTTTGTTAGTTTTTTCCTATTTTTTAGTCCAATGCTATGATGATTCTAATAGTCATTTGAGTGGAGAGCAAATCTGCTTTTTAAATCTTTACGGGTGGTTCATATTTTAAGTTGGTTTTTATTTTTTAATTTGTAAACAGGATTTTTTCAAAAATAAATAAAATAGCTTCTTTTTGTATTACATCTATTTAGGCTAATCTAGGCAAAGAGGACAGTTGTTATTATAATCAATTTATTGTCCATTATTAAACATACAAAATGTTGTAAATGGAGTACAAGAGAGAAAAAAAAATAACAACAAAATATCCAAAGAAAAGTCAACTAAAGAAAAACAAGATTAAGAACATTACTACGACAAAAAAAATTTACAAATTTAAGTTATTGCGACATATAACGAAGAGTGGCTTGGTTCAAATGCCTTTGCAAATCGATCACAGTGATTCAGTACAGCTATAAGCGGGTCGGTTATACCATACTTCAGAGACATTTTCGAATTCCTCATCCAAATTGGAAGACGAAGTAGATACTTGCCAATCTGTAGAAAGTAGACCAAATACTGCGGCAATAAGACGAAGTAAATATCATAGGCAGCGCGCTAGCACTGCCTAAGTAAAGAACGATATGGGCACAATGTGTTGTTTTTTGGTTCTCCATACCCGGGCACTTCGTATCGAAGGAGTTGTCGTAGAAACTTCGAAAAGGGCTCATTCGATTGGAAATTGGAATGGCTAGTGCCCTTTTTAATAGTCGAAAGTGATTGGACGGCAACTAGACCCCCCCCCCCCGCCACGCCCATCATTCCCCCAAACACATCCAATCAAAATTTTGAGATAGCCATTTTGTTCAGCGTAGTTGTTCTCCAGATAGAAAATATGTTTTTGAGGAGGACACTCCCTCACAACCCTCAGGGCAAGGGTTTTAAGTTATGCCCTGGGGGCATATAAGGTTTTTATAGAAGGCGTTGTCGTAGAAACTTCAAAGCAGGCTCAGTCGATTGGAAATTCAAAGGGCTAGTACCCTTTTTAATTGTCGAAAGGGATTGGAGGGCAACTAGCCCCCCCCCCACGTCCATCATTCCCCCAAACACATCCAATCAAAATTTTGAGATAGCCATTTTGTTCAGCGTAGTTGATTTCCAGATAGAAAATATGTTTTTGAGGAGGACACTCCCCCACAAGCCTCAGGGCAAGGGTTTTAAGTTATGCCCTGGCGGCATATAAGGTTTTTATAGAAGGCGTTGTCGTAGAAACTTCTAAACAGGCCTATTTGATTGGAAATTCAAAGGGCTAGTCCTTTTTTTAATAGTCGAAAGTGATTGGAGGCGGCTAGCCCCCCCCCCCCCACGCCCATCATTCCCCCAAACACATCCAATTAAAATTTTGAGATAACCATTTTGTTCAGCGTACTTGATTTCCACATAGAAAATATAATTTTGAGGAGGACACTCCCCCACAACCATCAGGGCAAGAGTTTTAAGTTATGCCCTGGGGGCATATAAGGTTCTTATACAAGGCGTTGTCGTAGAAACTCCAAAACAGGCTCGTTCGATTGGAAATTTTAAGGGCTAGTACCCTTTTTAATAGTCGAAAGTGATTGGAGGGCAACTAGCCCCCCCCCCCCCACGCCCTTCATTCCCCCAAACACATCTGATCAAAATTTTGAGATAGCCATTTTGTTGAGTGTAGTTGATTTCCAGATATAAAATATGTTTTTGAGGAGGACACTCCCCCACATCCCTCAGGGCAAGGGTTTTAAGTTATGCCCTGTTGGTATATAAGGTTTTTAAAGAAGGCTTTGTCGTAGAAACTTAAATAAAAGCTCATTTGACTGGAAATTCAAAGGGATAGTGCCCTTTTTAATAGTCAAAAGTGATTGGAAGGCAACTAGCCTCCCCCACACCCCATCATTCCTCCAATCACATCCAATAAAAATTTTGAGATAGCCATTTTGTTCAGGGTAGTTGATATGCAGTTAGAAAACACATTTTTGAGGATGACACTCCCCCACAACCCTCAGGATTATAAGTTAAAATCGCATTAGTTATAATCGCATTAGTTATAATCGCAAGGATTATAAGTTATGCCCTGGGGGCATATAAGGTTTTTTTTTTAATCTTTGTTCGACTGGATTTTCGACTGGAAATTTTGTTCGACTGGATTTTTGAAATTCGACTGGAAATTCAAAGGGCTAGTGCCCTTTTTAATAGTCAAAAGTGATTGGAGGGAAACTATCCCCCCCACCCATCATTCCCCCACAACCCTCAGGGCAAGGATAATAAGTTATGCCCTGGGGGCATATAAGGTTTTTATTGAAAGGTTTGTCGTAGAAACTTGAATAAGGGCTCATTCGATTTGTAATTCAAAGGACTAGTACCCTTTTTAATAGTCGAAAGTGATTTGAGGGCAACTAACCCCCCTCTCACGCCCACCTTTTCCCCAAACACATCCAATCAAAATTTTTAGATAGCCATTTTATACAACGTAGTTGAAAGTTTTGGAAATTAGGTCTTTTAGGATGACAACCCCTCCCCCCAAAGCCCTCAGGGCAAGGGTTGTAAGTTATGCCCTGGGGGCATATAAAGTTTTTATTGAAAGCGTTGTCGTAGAAACTTCAAAAGGGCTCATTCCGAAATTGAAAGGGCTAGTCCCTTTTTTAATAGTTGAAAGTGATTGGATAACAACGAAACTTTCAACTACGTTGCATAAAATGGCTATCTAAAAATTTTGATTCTATATCAAAACGCCTTCTATAAAAACCTTTTATGCCCCCAAGGCATTGAATTTCCAATCGAATGAGCCTGTTTTTAAGTTTCTCCGACAACGCCTTCTATAAAAACCTTATATGCCCCCGAGGCATAACTTAAAACCCTTGCCCTAAGGGTTGTGAGGGAGTGTCCTCCTCAAAAACATATTTTCTATCTGGAAAACAACTACGCTGAACAAAATGGCTATCCCAAAATCTTGATTGGGTGTGTTTGGGGGAATGATGGGCGTGGGGCGGGGGGGGGGCTAGTTGCCCTCCAATCGCTTTTGACTATTAAAAGAGCACTAGCCACTTCAATTTCCAATCAAACGAGCCCTTTTCGAAGTTTCTACTACAATGCCTTCTATAAAAACCTTATATGCCCCCAGGGCATAACTTAAAACGCTTGCCCTGAGGGTTGTGGGGGAGTGTCCTTCTCAAAAACATATTTTCTATCTGGAAAACAACTACGCTGAACAAAATGGCTATCCCAAAATTTCGATTGGATGTGTTTGGGGAATGTTGGGCGTGAGGGCGGGGGGGGGACTAGTTTCCCTCCAATCACTTTCGACTATTAAAAAGGGCACTAGCCACTCCAATTTCCAATCGAATGAGCCCTTTTTGAAGTTTCTACTACAACGCCTTCTATAAAAACCTTATATGCCCCCAGGGCATAACTTAAAACCCTTGCCCTGACGGTTGTGGGGGAGTGTCCTTCTCAAAAACATATTTTCTATCTGGAAATCAAAATGGATTTGACTACGTGGCTTTGACTCAAATCAAAATGTTGAGATAGCCATTTTGTGGAGCGTAGTTGATTTCCAGATAGAAAATATGTTTTTGAGAAAGACAAGGCGTTGTCGTAGAAACTTCTAAACAGGCTCATTTGATTGGAAATTCAAAGGACTAGTACTCTTTTTAATAGTCGAAAGTGATTGGAGGGCAATTAGCCCCCCCCCCCGCACGCCCATCATTCCCCCAAACACATCCAGTCAAAATTTTCAGATAGCCATGTTGTTCAGCGTAGTTGTTTTCCAGATAGAAAATATGTTTTTGAGGAGGACATTCCCTCACAACCCTCAGGGCAAGGGTTTTAAATTATGCCCTGGGGGCATATAAGGTTTTTATAGAAGGCCTTGTCGTAGAAACTTCAAAACAGGCTCATTCGATAGGAAATTCAAAGGGCTAGTGCCCTTTTTAATAGTCGAAAGTGACCGGAGGGCAACTAGGCAAGGTTAGGTTTCAAGTTATGCCCTGGGGGCATATAAGGTTTTTTATAGACGGTGTTGTCGTAGAAACTTCAAAACAGGCTCATTCGACTGGAAATTCAAAGGACTATTGCCCTTTTTAATAGTCGAAAGTGACTGGAGGGCAACTAGCCCCCCCCCTTGCACGCCCATCATTCCCCCAAACACATCCAATCAAAATTTTGAGATATCTATTTTGTTGAGCGAAATTGATTTCCAGATAGAAAATATGTTTTTGAGGAGGACACTTCCCCCACATGCCTCAGGGCAAGGGTTTTAAGTTATACCCAGGGGTATATAAGGTTTTTAAAGAAGGCGTTGTCGTAGAAACTTCAATATAAGCTCATTCGACTGGAAATTCAAAGGGCTAGTGCCCTTTTTAATAGTCGAAAGTGATTGGAAGGCAACTAGCCTCCCCCACACCCATCATTCCCCCAAAAACATCCAATAATAATTTTTAGACAGCCATTTTGTTCAGGGTAGTTGATTTGCAGTTAGAAAACAAATTTTTGAGGAGGAAACTCCCCCCACAACCCTCAGGGCAAGGATTATAAGTTATGCCCTGGGGGCATGTAAGTTTTTTTTAATCTTTGTTCGACTGGATTTTCGACTGGAAATTTTGTTCGACTGGATTTTCGAAATTCGACTGGAAATTCAAAGGGCTAGTGCCCTTTTTAATAGTCGAAAGTGATTGGAGGGCAACTAGCCCCCCCTCTCACCCATCATTCCCCCACAACCCTCAGGGCAAGGATTATAAGTTATGCCCTGGGGGCATATAAGGTTTTTTATTGAAAGGTTTGTCGTAGAAACTTGAAAAAGGGCTCATTCGATTTGGAATTCTAAGGACTAGTACCCTTTTTAATAGTCGAAAGTAATTTGAGGGCAACTAACCTCCATCTCACGCCCACCTTTTCCCCAAACACATCCAATCAAAATTTTTAGATAGCCATTTTATACAACGTAGTTGAAAGTTTTGGAAATTAGGTCTTTTAGGATGACAACCCCTCCCCCCAAAGCCCTCGGGGCAAGGGTTGTAAGTTATGCCCTGGGGGCATATAAAGTTTTGATTGAAAGCATTTTCGTAGAAACTTCAAAAGGGCTCATTCCGAAATTGAAAGGGCTAGTCCCTTTTTTAATAGTTGAAAGTGATTGGATAGCGACGAAACTTTCAACTACGTTGAATAAAATGGCTATCTAAAAATTTTGATTGGGTGTTTTTGGGGAAAAGGTGGGCGTGAGAGGGGGTTAGTTGCCCTCAAATCACTTTCGACTATTAAAAAGGGTACTAGTCCTTTGAATTTCAAATTGCATAAGCCCCTTTTCAAGTTTCTACGAGAAAAATTTCAATAAAAACCTTGTATGCCCCCAAAGCATAATTTATAATCCTTGCCCTGAGGGTTGTGGGGGAGTGTCCTCCTCAAAAATATGTTTTCTCTCTGGGAATCAACTATCCTGAATAAAATGGCTATCTCAAAATTTTTATTGGATGTGTTTGGGGGAATGATGGGTGTGGGGGAGGCTATGCCCCCAGGGCATTGAATTTCCAATTGAATGAGCCTGTTTTGAAGTTTCTACGACAACGCTTTCTATAAAAACCTGGGGGAATGTGTTTGGAGGAATAAAGGTTGTGGGGGGTGGGGCTAGTTGCCCTCCAATCACTTTCAACTATTAAAAAGGGCACTAGCTCTTTGAATTTCCAATCGAATGAGCCTGTTTTGAAGTTTCTACGACAAAGCTTTCTATAAAAACCTTATATGCCCCCAAGGCATTGAATTTCCAATTGAATGAGCCTATTTTTAAGTTTCTACGACAACGCCTTCTATAAAAACCTTATATGCCCCCAGGGCATAACTTAAAACCCTTGCCCTGAGGGTTTTGAATGAGTGTCCTCCTCAAAAACATATTTTCTATCTGGAAAACAACTACGCTGAACAAAATGGCTATCCCAAAATCTTGATTGGGTGTGTTTGGGGGAATGATGGGCGTGGGGGCGGGGGGGGGCTAGTTGCCCTCTAATCACTTTCGACTATTAAAAGGGCACTAGCTACTCCAATTTCCAATCGAATGAACCCTTTTCGAAGTTTCTACTACAATGTCTTCTATAAAAACCTTATATGCCCCCAGGGCATAACTTAAAACCCTTGCCCTGAGGGTTGTGGGGGAGTGCCCTTCTCAAAAACATATTTTCTATCTGGAAAACAACTACTCTGAACAAAATGGCTATCCCAAAATTTTGATTGGATGTGTTTGGGGGAATGATGGGCGTGGGGGCGGGTGGGACTAGTTTCCCTCCAATCACTTTCGACTATTAAAAAGGGCACTAGCCACTCCAATTTCAAATCGAATGAACGCTTTTCGAAGTTTCTACTACAATGCCTTCTATAAAAACCTTATATGCCCCCAGGGCATAACTTAAAACCCTTGCCCTGAGGGTTTTGGGGGAGTGTCCTTCTCAAAAACATATTTTCTCTCTGGAAATGAAAATGGCTTTGACTACGTGGCTTTGACTCAAATCAAAATGTTGAGATAGCCATTTTGTTCAGCGTTGATTTCCAGATAGAAAATATGTTTTAGAGAAGGACAAGGTGTTGTCGTAGAAACTGCTAAACAGGCTCATTTGATTGGAAATTCAAAGGGCTAGTACTCTTTTTAATAGTCGAAAGTGATTGGAGGGCAACTAGCCCCCCCCCCCCGCCCATCATTCCCCCCAAACACATCCGATCAAAATTTTGAGATAACCTTGTTGTTCAGCGTAGTTGTTTTCCTGATAGAAAATATGTTTTTGACGAGGACACTCCCTCACAACCCTCAGGGCAAGGGTTTTAAATTATGCCCTGGGGGCATATAATGTTTGTAAAGAAGGCGTTGTCGGAGAAACTTCAAAACAGGCTCATTCGATAGGAAATACAAAGGGCTAGTGCCCTTTTTAATAGTCTAAAGTGACCAGAGGGCAACTAGGTAAGGGTTTTAAGTTATGCCCTGGGGCATAACTAGGCTGGTTTGTTGTAGAAAATTTTCACAATGACAAAACCGACAACACCGTCTTCGTAGAAAATTTTGATTGGATGTGTTTGGGGAAAAGGTGGGCGTGAGAGGGGGGTTAGTTGCCGTCAAATCACTTTCGACTATTAAAAAGGGTACTAGTCCTTTGAATTCCAAATCGAATGAGCCCTTTTTCAAGTTTTTTACGACAAACCTTTCAATAAAAACCTTATATGCCCCCAGGGCATAATTTATAATCCTTGCCCTGAGGGTTGTGGGGGAATGATGGGTGGGGGGGGCTAGTTGCCCTCCAATCACTTTCGACTATTAAAAAGGGCACTAGCCCTTTGAATTTCCAGTCGAATTTCGAAAATCCAGTCGAACAAATTTCCAGTCGAAAATTCAGTCGAACAAAGATTAAAAAAAAACCTTATATGCCCCCAGGGCATAACTTATAATCCTTGCCCTGAGAGTTGTGGGGGGAGTGTCCTCCTCAAAAATATGTTTTCTAACTGTAAATCAACTACCCTGAACAAAATGGCTATCTAAAAATTTTTATTGGATGTGTCTGGGGGAATGATGGGTGTGGGGGAGGCTAGTTGCCTTCCAATCACTTTCTACTATTAAAAAGGGCAGTAGCCCTTTGAATTTCCAGTCGAATGAGCTTATATTGAAGTTTCTACGACAACGCCTTCAACGTTTTTGAGGAGGACAAGCCGTTGTCGTAGAAACTTCAAAACAGGCTCATTCCATTGGAAATTCAAAGGGCTAGTACTCTTTTTAATAGTCGAAAGTGATTGGAGGGCAACAAGCCCCCCCCCCCCCCGCCCATCATTCCCCCCAAACACATCCAAACAAAATTTTGAGATAGCCATGTTGTTCAGCGTAGTTGTTTTCCAGATAGAAAATATGTTTTTGAGGAGGACACTCCCTCACAACCCTCAGGGCAAGGGTTTTAAATTATGCCCTGGGGGCATATAAGGTTTTTATAGAAGACGTTGTCGTAGAAACTTCAAAACAGGCTCATTCGACTGGAAATTCAAAGGGCTAGTGCCCTTTTTAGTAGTCGAAAGTGATTGGAGGGCAACTAGCCTCCCCCACACCCATCATTCTCCCAAACACATCCAATAAAATTTTGAGATAGCCATTTTGTTCAGCTTAGTTGATTAGCAGTTAGAAAACTCATTTTTGAGGAGGACACTCCCCCACAACCCTCAGGGCAAGGATTATAAGTTATGCCCTGGGGGCATATAAGGTTGTTTTTTTTAATCTTTGTTCGACTGGATTTTCGACTGGAAATTTTGTTCGACTGGATTTTCGAAATTCGACTGGAAATTCAAAGGGCTAGTGCCCTTTTTAATAGTCAAAAGTGATTGGAGGGCAACTATCCCCCCCCCACCCATCATTCCCCCACAACCCTCAGGGCAAGGATTATATTATGAATTATTCCCTGGGGCATATAAGGTTTTTATTGAAAGGTTTGTCGTAGAAACTTGAAAAGGGCTCATTCGATTTGAAATTCAAAGGACTAGTGCCCTTTTTAATAGTCGAAAGTGATTTGAGGGCAACTAACCTCCATCTCACGCCCACCTTTTCCCCAAACACATCCAATCAAAATTTTTAGATAGCCATTTTATACAACGTAGTTGAAAGTTTTGGAAATTAGGTCTTTTAGTATGACGACCCCTCCCCCCAAAGCCCTCGGGGCAAGGGTTGTAAGTTATGCCCTGGGGGCATATAAAGTTTTTATTGAAAGCGTTGTCTTAGAAACTTCAAAAGGGCTCATTCCGAAATTGAAAGGGCTAGTCCCTTTTTTAATAGTTGAAAGTGATTGGATAGCGACGAAACTTTCAACTACGTTGAATAAAATGGCTGTCTAAAAATTTTGATTGGGTGTGTTTGGGGAAAAGGTGGGCGTGAGAGGGGGGTTAGTTGCCCTCAAATCACTTTCGACTATTAAAAAGGGTACTAGTCCTTTGAATTTCAAATCGAATGAGCCCCTTTTCAAGTTTCTACGAGAAAAATTTCAATAAAAACCTTGTATGCCCCCATGGCATAACTTATAATCCTTGCCCTGAGAGTTTTGGGGGAGTGTCCTCCTCAAAAATATGTTTTCTCTCTGGAAATCAACTACCCTGAACAAAATGGCTATCTCAAATTTTTATTGGATGTGTTTGGGGGAATGATGGGTGTGGGGGAGGCTATGCGCCCAGGGCATTGAATTTCCAATTGAATGAGCCTGTTTTGAAGTTTCTACGACAACGCCTTCTATAAAAACCTATAAAAAATTTTATTGGATGTGTTTGGGGAATGATGGGTGTGGGGGAGGCTAGTTGCCCTCCAATCACTTTCGACTATTAAAAGGGCACAAGCCACTCCAATTTCCAATCGAATGAGCCTTTTTCGAAGTTTCTACTGCAATGCCTTCTATAAAAACCTTATATGCCCCCAGGGCATAACTTAAAACCCTTGCCCTGAGGGTTGTGGGGAGTTTCCTTCTCAAAAACATATTTTCTATCTGGAAAAAACTACGCTGAACAAAATGGCTATCCCAAAATTTTGATTGGATGTGTTGGGCACAACGTGTTGTTTTTTGGTTCTCCATACCCGGGCACTTCGTATCGAAGGAGGTGTCATAGAAACTTCGAAAATGGCTCATTCGTTTGGAAATTGGAGTGGCTAGTGCCCTTTTTAATAGTCGAAAGTGATTGGAGGGCAACTAGCCCCCCCCCCCCCGCACACCCATCATTCCCCCAAACACATCCAATCAAAATTTTCAGATAGCCATGTTGTTCAGCGTAGTTGTTTTCCAGATAGAAAATATGTTTTTGAGGAGGACACTCCCTCACAACCCTCAGGGCAAGGGTTTTAAATTACGCCCTGGGGGCATATAAGGTTTTTATAGAAGGCGTTGTCGTAGAAACTTCAGAACAGGCTCATTCGATAGGAAATTCAAAGGGCTAGTGCCCTTTTTAATAGTCGAAAGTGACCGGAGGGCAACTAGGCAAGGGTTTCAAGTTATGCCCTGTGGGCATATAAGGTTTTTATAGACGGCGTTGTCGTAGAAACTTCAAAACAGGCTCATTCGACTGGAAATCCAAAGATCTATTGCCCTTCTTAATAGTCGAAAGTGATTGGAGGGCAACTAGCCCCCCCCCCCCGCACGCCCATCATTCCCCCAAACACATCCAATCAAAATTTTGAGCTAGACATTTTGTTCAGCTTAGTTGATTTCCAAATAGAAAATGTGTTTTTGAGGAGGACTCCCCCCACATGCCTCAGGGCAAGGGTTTTAAGTTATGCCCTGGGGATATATAAGGTTTTTAAAGAAGGTGTTGTCGTAGAAACTTCAATATAAGCTCATTCGATTTGGAATTCAAAGGACTAGTACCCTTTTTAATAGTCGAAAGTGATTTGCGGGCAACTAACCCCCCTCTCACACCCGCCTTTTCCCCAAACACAGCCAATCAAAATTTTTAGATAGCCATTTTATACAACGTAGTTGAAAGTTTTGGAAATTAGGTTTTTTAGGATGACAACCCCTTCCCCCAAAGCCCTCGGGGCAAGGGATGTAAGTTATGCCCTGGGGGAATATAAAGTTTTTATTGAAAGCGTTTTCGTAGAAACTTCAAAAGGGCTCATTCCGAAATTGAAAGGGCTAGTCCCTTTTTTAATAGTTGAAAGTGATTGGATAGCGACGAAACTTTCAACTACGTTGAATAAAATGGCTATCTAAAAATTTTGATTGGGTGTGTTTGGGGAAAAGGTGGGCGTGAGAGGGGGGTTAGTTGCCCTCAAATCACTTTCGACTATTAAAAAGGGTACTAGTCCTTTGAATTTCAAATTGAATGAGCCCCTTTTCAAGTTTCTACGAGAAAAATTTCAATAAAAACCTTGTATGCCCCCAGGGCATAACTTATAATCTTTGCCCTGAGGGTTGTGGGGGAGTGTCCTCCTCAAAAATATGTTTTCTCTCTGGAAATCAACTATCCTGAACAAGATGGCTATCTCAAAATTTTATTGGATGTGTTTGGGGGAATGATGGGTGTGGGGGAGGCTATGCCCCCAGGGCATTGAATTTCCAATTGAATGAGCCTGTTTTGAAGTTTCTACGACAACGCCTTCTATAAAGACCTGGGGGAATGTGTTTGGGGGAATGAAGGTTGTGGGGGGTGGGGCTAGTTGCCCTCCAATCACTTTCAACTATTAAAAAGGGCACTAGCTCTTTGAATTTCCAATCGAATGAGCCTGTTTTGAAATTTCTACGACAAAGCTTTCTATAAAAAACCTTATATGCCCCCAAGGCATTGAATTTCCAATTGAATGAGCCTGTTTTTAAGTTTCTACGACAACGCCTTCTATAAAAACCTTATATGCCCCCACGGCATAACTTAAAACCCTTGCCCTGAGGGTTGGGAGGGAGTCTCCTCCTCAAAAACATATTATCTATCTGGAAAACAACTACGCTGAACAAAATGGCTATCCCAAAATCTTGATAGGGTGTGTTTGGGGGAATGATGGGCGTGGGGGTGGGGGGGGTGCTAGTTGCCCTCCAATCACTTTCGACTATTAAAAGGGCACTAGCCACTCCAATTTCCAATCGAATTAGCCCTTTTCGAAGTTTCTACTACAATGCCTTCTATAAAAACCTTATGTGCCCCCAGGGCATAACTTAAAACCCTTGCCCTGTGGGTTGTGGGGGAGTGTCCTTCTCAAAAACATATTTTCTATCTGGAAAACAACTTCGCTGAACAAATTGGCTATGCAAAAATTTTGATTGGATGTGTTTGGGGGAAATATGGGCGTGAGGGCGGGTGGGACTAGTTTCCCTCCAATCACTTTCGACTATTAAAAAGGGCACTAGCCACTCCAATTTCCAATCGAATGAACCCTTTTCGAAGTTTCTACTACAACGCCTTCTATAAAAACCTTATATGCCCCCAGGGCATAACTTAAAACCCTTGCCCTGAGGGTTGTGGGGGAGTGTCCTTCTCAAAAACATATTTTCTATCTGGAAAACAACTTCGCTGAACAAATTGGCTATGCAAAAATTTTGATTGGATGTGTTTGGGGGAAATATGGGCGTGGGGGCGGGTGGGACTAGTTTCCCTCCAATCACTTTCGACTATTAAAAAGGGCACTAGCCACTCCAATTTCCAATCGAATGAACCCTTTTCGAAGTTTCTACTACAACGCCTTCTATAAAAACCTTATATGCCCCCAGGGCATAACTTAAAACCCTTGCCCTGAGGTTGTGGGGGAGTGTCCTTCTCAAAAACATATTTTCTCTCTGGAAATTAAAATGGCATTGACTACGTGGGTTTGACTCAAATCAAAATGTTGAGATAGCTATTTTGTTCAGCGTTGATTTTCAGATAGAAAATATGTTTTTGAGAAGGACAAGGCGTTGTCGTAGAAACTGCTAAACGGGCTCATTTGATTGGAAATTCAAAGGGCTAGTACTCTTTTTAATAGTCGAAAGTGATTGGAGGGCAACTAGCCCCCCCCCGCCCATCATTCCCCCCAAACACATCCAATCAAAATTTTGAGATAGCCATGTTGTTCAGCGTAGTTGTTTTCCTGATAGAAAATATGTTTTTGAGGAGGACACTCCCTCGCAGCCCTCAGGGCAAGGGTTTTAAATTATGCCCTTGGAGCATATAGGGTTATTATAGAAGGCTTTGTCGTAGAAACTTCAAAACAGGCTCATTCAATAGGACATTCAAAGGGCTAGTGCCCTTTTTAATAGTCGAAAGTGACCGGAGGGCAACTAGGTAAGGGTTTTAAGTTATGCCCTGGGGGCATATAGGTTTTTATAGACGGCGTTGTCGTAGAAACTTCAAAACAGGCTCATTCGACTGGAAATTCAAAGGGCTATTGCCCTTTTTAATAGTCGAAAGTGATTGGAGGACAACTAGCCCCCCCCCCCCCCCACGCTCATCATTCCCCAAAACACATCCAATCAAAATTTTGAGATATCCATTTTGTTCAGCGTAGTTGATTTCCAGATAGAAAATATTTTTTTGAGGAGGACACTCCCCCACATGCCTCAGGGCAAGGGTTTTAAGTTATGCCCTGGGGGTATATAAGGTTTTTAAAGAAGGCGTTGTCGTAGAAACTTCAATATAAGCTCATTCGACTGGAAATTCAAAGGGCTAGTGCCCTTTTTAATAGTCGAAAGTGATTGGAAGGCAAATAGCCTCCCCCACACCCATCATTCCCCCAAACGCATCCAATAAAAATTTTTGATAGCCATTTTGTTCAGGGTAGTTGATTTACAGTTAGAAAACATATTTTTGATGAAGACACTCCCCCCACAACACTCAGGGCAAGGATTATAAGTTATGCCCTGGGGGCATATAAGGTTTTTTTTAATCTTTGTTCGACTGGATTTTCGACTGGAAATTTTGTTCGACTGGATTTTCGAAATTCGTCTGGAAATTCAAAGGGCTAGTGCCCTTTTTAATAGTCAAAAGTGATTGGAGGGCAACTAGCCCCCCCCCACCCATCATTCTCCCACAACCCTCAGGGCAAGGATTATAAGTTATGCCGTGGGGGCATATAAGGTTTTTATTGAAAGGTTTGTCGTAAAAACTTGAAAAAGGGCTCATTCGATTTGAAATTCAAAGGACTAGTACCCTTTTTAATAGTCGAAAGTGATTTGAGGGCAACTAAGCCCCCTCTCACGCCCAACTTTTCCCCAAACACATCCAATCAAAATTTTTAGATAGCCATTTTATACAACGTAGTTGAAAGTTTTGGAAATTAGGTCTTTTAGGATGAAAACCCCTCCCCCAAAGCCCTCGGGCAAGGGTTGTAATTTATGCCCTGGGGGCATATAAAGTTTTTATTGAAAGCGTTTTCATAGAAACTTCAAAAGGGCTCATTCCGAAATTGAAAGGGCTAGTCCCTTTTTTAATAGTTGAAAGTGATTGGATAGCGACGAAACTTTCAACTACGTTGAATAAAATGGCTATCTAAAAATTTTGACTGGGTGTGTTTGGGGAAAAGGTGGGCGTGAGAGGGGGGTTAGTTGCCCTCAAATCACTTTTGACTATTAAAAAGGGTACTTGTCCTTTGAATTTCAAATTGAATGAGCCCCTTTTCAAGTTTTCTACGAGAAAAATTTCAATAAAAACCTTGTGTACCCCCAGGGCATAACTTATAATCCTTGCCCTGAGGGTTGTGGGGGATTCTCCTCCTCAAAAATATGTTTTATCTCTGGAAATCAACTACGCTGAACAAAATGGCTATCCCAAAATTTTGATTGGTTGTGTTTGGGGGAATGATGGGCTTGGGGGCGGGGGACTAGTTTCCCTCCAATAACTTTCGACTATTAAAAGGGCACTAGCCACTCCAATTTCCAATCGAATGAACCCTTTTCGAAGTTTCTACTACAACGCCTTCTATAAAAACCTTATATGCCCCCAGGGCATAACTTAAAACCCTTGCCCTGAGGGTTGTGGGGGAGTGTCCTTCTCAAAAACATATTTTCTATCTGGAAATCAAAATGGCTTTGACTGCGTGGCTTTGACTCAAATCAAAATGTTGAGATAGCCATTTTGTTCAGCGTAGTTGATTTCCAGATAGAAAATATGTTTTTGAGGAGGACACTCCCCCACAACCCTCAGGGCAAGGGTTTTAAGCTGTGCCCTGGGGATATATAAGGTTTTTATAGAAGGCGTTGTCGTAGAAACTTCGAAAAAGTCTCATTCGATTGGAAATTGGAGTGGCTAGTGCCCTTTATAATAGTCGAAAGTGATTGGAGGGTAACTAGCCCCCCCCCCGCCCCCATCATTCCCCAAACACACCCAATCAAAATTTTGAGATAGCCATTTTGTTTAGCGTAGTTGTTTTCCAGATAGAAAATATGTTTTGAGGAGGACACTCCCTCACAACCCTCAGGGCAAGGGTTTTAAGTTATGCCCTGGGGGTATATAAGGTTTTTATAGAAGGCGTTGTCGTAGAAACTTCAAAACAGGCTCATTCGATTTGAAATTCAAAGGGCTAGTATCCTTTTTAATAGTCGAAAGTGATTCCAGGGCAACTAGCCCCCCCTCCCACGCCCATCATTCCCCCAAACACATCCAATCAAAATTTTAGATAGCCATTTTGTTCTGCGTAGTTGATTTCCTGATAGAAAATATGTTTTTGAGGAGGATACTCCCCCACAACCCTCAGGGCAAGGGTTCTAAGTTATGCCTGGGGGTATATAAGGTTTTTAAAGCAGGTGTTGTCGTACAAACTTCAATATAAGCTCATTCGACTGGAAATTCAAAGGGCTAGTGCCCTTTTTAAGAGTCGAAAGTGATTGGAGGGCAACTAGCCTCCCCCACACCCATCATTCCCCCAAACACATCCAATAAAAATTTTGAGATAGCCATTTTGTTCAGGGTAGTTGATTTCCGGATAGAAAGCATATTTTTGAGGAGGACACTCCCCTACAACCCTCAGGGCAAGGGTTTTAAGTTATGTCCAGGGGGAATATAAGGTTTTTATAGAAGGCGTTGTCATAGAAACTTCAAAACAGGCTCATTCGATTGGAAATTCAAAGGGCTAATACTCTTTTTAATAGTCGAAAGTGATTGGAGGGCAACTAGCCCTCCCCCCCCACGCCAATCATTCCCTCAAATACATCCAATTAAATTTTGAGATAGCCATTTTGTTCAGCGTAGTTGATTTCCAGATAGAAAATATGTTATTGAGGAGGACACTCCCCCACAACCCTCAGGGCAAGGGTTTTAAGCTGTGCCCTGGGGGTATATAAGGTTTTTATAGAAGGCGTTGTCGTAGAAACTTCGAAAAAGTCTCATTCGATTGGAAATTGGAGTGGCTAGTGCCCTTTATAATAGTCGAAAGTGATTGGAGGGCAACTAGCCCCCCCCCCCGCCCATCATTCCCCAAACACACCCAATCAAAATTTTTGAGATATCCATTTTGTTTAGCGTAGTTGTTTTCCAGATAGAAAATATGTTTTTGAGGAGGACACTCCCTCACAACCCTCAGGGCAAGGGTTTTAAGTTATGCCCTGGGGGCATATAAAGTATTTATAGAAGGCGTTGTCGTAGAAACTTCGAAACAGGCTCATTCGATTTGAAATTCAAAGGGCTAGTATCCTTTTTAATAGTCGAAAGTGATTGGAGGGCAACTAGCCCCCCACCCCACGCCCATCATTCCCCCCAAACACATCCAATCAAAATTTTAGATAGCCATTTTGTTCAGGGTAGTTGATTTCCGGATAGAAAGCATATTTTTGAGGAGGACACTCCCCCAAAACCCTCAGGGCAAGGGTTTTAAGTTATGCCCTGGGGGTATATAAGGTTTTTAAAGAAGGCGTTGTCGTAGAAATTTCAATAAAAGCTCATTTGACTGGAAATTCAAAGGGCTAGTGCCCTTTTTGATATTCGAAAGTGATTGGAGGGCAACTAGCCTCCCCCACACCCATCATTCCCCCAAACACATCTAATAAAAATTTTGAGATAGCCATTTTGTTCAAGGTAGTTGATATCCAGATAGAAAATATGTTTTTGAGGAGGATACTCCCCCACAACCCTCAGGGCAAGGGTTTTAAGTTATGCCCTGGGGGCATATAAGGTTTTTATTGAAATCTTTGTCGTAGAAACTTGAAAAAGGGCTCATTCGATTGGAAATTCAAAGGGCTAGTACCCTTTTTAATAGTCAAAAGTGATTGGAGGGCAACTGCCCCCCCCCGCCCATTATTCCCCCACGCCCATTATTCCCCCAAACACATCCAATCAAAATTTTGAGATAGCCAAGTTGTTCAGCGTAGTTGATTTCCAGATAGAAAATATGTTTTTAGGAGGACAATCCCCCACAACCCTCAGGGCAAGGGTTTTAAGTTATGCCCTGGGGGTGTATAAGGTTTTTAAAGAAGGCGTTGTCGTAGAAGCTTCAATAAAAGCTCATTCGACTGGAAATTCAAAGGGCTAGTGCCCTTTTTAATAGTCGAAAGTGATTGGAGGGTAACTAGCCTCCCCCACACCCATCGTTCCCCCAAACACATCCAATAAAAATTTAGTCATTTTGTTCAGGGTAGTTGATTTCCAGATAGAAAACATATTTTTGAGGAGGACACTCCCACA
The DNA here is from genome assembly GCA_027921565.1 of Artemia sinica. Lineage (NCBI taxonomy): Eukaryota > Metazoa > Arthropoda > Branchiopoda > Anostraca > Artemiidae > Artemia > Artemia sinica. The sequence goes on from CM051259.1 coordinate 58,154,716, forward strand.
CAACCCTCAGGGCAAGGATTATAAGTTATGCCCTGGGGGCATGTAAGGTTTTTATTGGAATCTTTTTCGTACTTGTCGTAGAAACTTGAAAAGGGGCTCATTCGATTTGAAATTCAAAGGACTAGTACCCTTTTTAATAGTCGAAAGTGGTTTGAGGGCAACTAACCCCCCTCTCACGCCCACCTTTTCCCCAAACACATCCGATCAAAATTTTTAGATAGCCATTTTATTCAACGTAGTTAAAAGTTATGGAAATTAGGTCTTTAAGGATGACACCCCCTCTCCCCACAGCCCTCAGGGCAAGGGTTGTAAGTTATGCCGTGGGGGCATATAAAGTTCTATTGAAAGCGTTGTAGAGGAAACTTTAAAAGGGCTAATTCAATTGGACATTGAAAGGGCTAGTGCCTTTTTTAATAGTTGAAAATAATTGAGTAGCGACTAACGCCCCTCTCACGCCCACCATTTTCCCAAACACGTCGAATTAAAATTTTGAGATATCCATTTTGTTTAACGTAGTTGAAAGTTCTGGAAATTTTGTCTTGAAGGGTGATAACCCCTCAGAGCCCTCAGTGCAAGGGTTGTAAATTATGCCCTGGGGCATATAAAGTTTTTATTGAAAGTGTTGTCGTAGAAACTTCAAAAGAGCTCATTCAATTGGAAATGAAAAGGGCTATTGCCTTTTTTAATAGTTGAAAGTGATTGGATAGCGACTAACGACCCTATCACGCCCACCATTTTCCCAAACACATCCAATCAAATTTTGAAATATCCATTTTGTTCAACGTAGTTGAAAGTTCTGGAAATAGGTCTTTTATGATGATAACAGAGCTCTCAGTGCAAGGGCTGTAAGTTATTCCCGGGGGGTATATAAAGTTTATGTAGGAAGTTGTTGTATATGATTTATTGAATAGATTTTAGTCTTCCTCAAATCCAATTTTTATTTACAAGATATTCTACCTATTTATGAGGTAGAAACTCTGCGAGTCGCTGGCTGGACTCTGGTCTTCTTCATTATTCATCAAGAGAAGTAGAAATCTTGTAAAAACGAAATGTCCGTGGCATTTCAGATTCCTTGCAGAATAGTTGAAATATTGAAGAGCTATATTTTTCTAAAAGAATTAATAATCAAAATTAGTATTATTTTTATTCCTCGAAAATTGCTGTATACAAAACTTCGAATACCGTATCAAAAGTCATCATTTATCTTTGAATATTAGTGCGTCGAAAAGAAAACTCCTTCAGGCAAACTTCAGAAGTATATTAGAACTGCGGGATGTGGCTATAGTTATCGTGAATGAAAATCAACTTATCAACTCTGTGTGGACTGAGGCCAGTTCTTTTCTAAGTCACTATCATAGTCACTATCAGACCTACCACTAAAAATAGTCTTTCTGCGGTCACACTAGTCGCAGGAATAGACAATGATTTGCTGGCAAGTGCGGCGACGTCGGAAATTTCATCGCGATTGTGTCTTTGGAACAGAAGAACGTTTCCGTCACCGTCGTCTTCGGTTTCTTCCTATGTCTTTAAAAGGATGAAGTATAGTGCAACGTGATTCCTGATTGGTTCCAGCTCTTCCCGATTCGCTACTCTTTTTTAGACAATCTCCTTGTTCTCTTTTTCAGCCTACTTTTGTTTTGGCAATGTTTCTTCAAACTAAAAAAAAAGAAAATCATTTTTTCACACGACCTCTTTTCCACACCACCCAGGAGGTAGAGGTTAAGGCGCGTTTTTTTATGGAGGTATCGCCATTAGCCACTAATCCTCTGATCAATTTTCTTGAAAAACAATTATTGAAAATTTCAAAAATTGTTTTTAATGAAAATTAAATAAAACAAGTTCTTACTAAGCCAAATTTAATGAATGTATATTTAAAAAAAAAATATTTAGTATGGTCCACTAAGCCTCCTTTAGAGCCCGTGGTTTACATTTATAAAATTCATATATATTGTCTATTATATTAAAAAAAAAAAAAAACTCTTTTCCATACCATGTAAGAGGTAGAGATCTAGGTACATTTTTTTTTTTTTTTTTTTTTTTAGAGGTTTCGGTAGTTTCTTTTACTCGTTAAGATTAGTCAAATATTACTTGTAAATAGTGCAAGCAAATGAGAAACTAGTAGCCAACTTACTAGTTTTCTACTATAGCCACTAATCGTCTCTTTGTTTTTTATTAATTATATTTACTCAAATTTAATATATTTATATACATTTTGAAAAAGTATTGAGTATCTTCCGCTAAGTTTCCCAGAGCCAAAGTTTTCCCATATGAAATAAATTTAAGAGGCAAGTTTATTTCTAAAATAATCATAGGCAGCGCGCTAGCGCTGCCTAAGTAAAGAACGATGTGGGCCCAATGTGTTTTTTTTGGGGGGGGGTTCCCCATACCCGGGCACTTCGTATCGAATGAGTTGTCGAAGAAACTTCGAAAAGCGCTCATTCGATTGGAAATTCGAGTGGCTAGTGCCTTTTTGATAGTCGAAAGTGATTGGAGGGCAACTAGCCCCCCCCCCACGCCCATCATTCCCCCAAACACATCCAATCAAAATTTTGAGATAGCCATGTTTTTCAGCGTAGTTGATTTCCAGATAGAAAATACGTTTTTGAGGAGGACACTCCCCCATAACCCTCAGGGCAAGGGTTTTAAGTTATGCCCTCGGGGCATATAAGGTTTTTATAGACGGCGTTATCGTAGAAACTTCAAAAGAGGCTCATTCGACTGGAAATTCAAAGGGATAGTACCCTTGTTAATAGTCGAAAGTGGTTGGAGGGCAACTAGCCCCCCCCCCACGCCCATCATTCCCCCAAACACATCCAGTCAAAATTTTGAGATAGTCATTTTGTTCAGTGTAGTTGATTTCTAGATAGAAAATATGTTTTTGAGGAGGACACTCCCCCACAACCCTCAGGGCAAGGGTTTTAAGTTATGCCCCAACTTCAAGGTTTAAGGTTTTTATTGAAGGCGCTGTCGTAGAAATTTCAAAAAATGCTCATTCGATTGGAAGTTCAAAGTGCTAGTGCCCTTTTTAACAGTCGACAGTGTTTGGAGGGCAACTAGCCCCCCCCCAAGCCCATCATTTCCCCAAACACATCCAATCAAAATTTTGAGATAGCCATTTTGTTCAGCATAGTTGATTTTCAGATAGAAAATATGTTTTTGAGGTGGACACTCCCCCACAACCCTCAGGGCAAGAGTTTTAAGTTATGCCCTGGGGGTATATAAGGTATTTATAGAAGGCGTTGCAGTAGAAACTTCAAAAAAGGCTCATTGGATTAGAAATTCAAACGGCTAGTGCCATTTTTAATAGTCAAAAGTGATTTGAGGGCAACTACCCCCCCCCCCCTACGCCCATCATTCCCCCAAACACATCCAATAAAAATTTTGATATAGCCATTTTGTTCAGCGTAGTTGATTTCAAGAGAGAAAATATATTTTTAAGGAGGACACTCCCCACAACCCTCAGTGCAAGGGTTTTAAGTTATGCTCTGGGGGCATGTAAGGTTTTTATAGAAGGCGTTGTCGTAAAAACTTCAAAGGGGGCTCAATCGATTGGGAATTCAAAGGGCTAGTGCCGTTTTTAATAGTCGGAAGTGATTTGAGGGCAACTAGCCCCCCCCCCCTCACGCCCATCATTCCCCCAAACACATCCTATCAAAAATTTTAGATAGCCATTTTATTCAACGTAATTGAAAGCTTTGGAAATTAGGTCTTTAAGGATGAAACCTTCCCCCCACAGCCCTCAAGGCAGGGGTTGTAAGTTATGCCCTTGGGGCATATAAAGTTTTTATTGAAAGTGTTGTCGTAGAAACTTCAAAAGGGCTCATTCAATTGGAATTTGAAAGGGCTAGTGCCTTTTTTTATAGTTGAAAGTGATTGGATATCGACTAACGCCCCTCTCATGCTCACCATTTTCCCAAACACTTCGAATTAAAATTTTGACATACCCATTTTGTTCAACGTTGTTGAAAGTTCCGGAAATTTTGTCTTTTAGGATGATAACACTCTCAGAGCCCTCAGTGCAAGGGTTGTAAGTTATGCCCTGGGGGCATATAAAGTTTTTATTGAAAGTGTTGTCGTAGAAACTTCAAAAGGGCTCGTTCAATTGGAAATTGAAAGGGCTAGTGCCTTTTTTTAATAGTTGAAAGTGATTTGATAGCGACTAACGCCCCTCTTCAGCCCACCATTTTCCCAAACACATCCAATCAAATTTTGAGATATCCATTTTGTTCAACGTAGTTGAAAGTTCTGGAAAGTTGGTCTTTTAGGATGATAATCCCTCAGAGCCCTCAGTGCAAGGGTTGTAAGTTATGCCCTGGGGGCATATAAGGTTTATATAGAAAGTTTTTGTATATGATTTATAGAATAGATTTTAGTCTTCCTCAAATCTAATTTTTATTTACATGATATTCTACCTGTTCATGAGGTAGAAACTTAGCGAGTTGCTTGCTGGACGCTGGTCATCTTCAGCAGTATCTCAGCATCTCAGCAGTTTCTAAGGCATCTCAGCAGTATCCCAAGAACGGCTGAGGGTATTATGTTCAATTTTTAGGGGCTACTTCTGCTCTTGAAATTTAACCAAATCAAAATAGCGTAAGTGTATCCAAGCTATCAAAGAAAGTAAATTGAACAGTACTATTTGTATCCAGATTTTTAAAAGGGTGTATGTTGTTAAAAATTGCTGAAAATTTTTCTCCAGCATATAAATAGCAGGCCAAACTATAAAGTCCTAAAAAAGAAAAGATTTAAAGTGTTATTTTCTTTTCCCTGAATAAACTTTGTCAATATAAAACGAGCAGAAATTAATTAAAAGAACTTTTTTCACAAAATGAGTTTTTCAAAGAAAAGTAAGAGTCATAGAATCATAGAATCATTTTAATGAAAAACAGCTGTCATAGACACATTAAAAAAATGCACTAAAAGGCGCTGTTTTTTACATGAAAACTTTTTTACATAAAAACACTTCTCTACATTTTATTAAAAGCACTTGTAAAAAAAGGAACAAAGGAGTTACTAAGTCTGTTTGTGCGGCACGAGACGGGCATAAGTTTGCTTTTGCTTCTGGTATTTGCGCGGACAGGCATTTCAGGTGGTAATATTGTCCTATGTACAGGACTAGACAATAAAAACTGGCCAAAATGAATTATCAGCTGAAAACGGCGATCGCGAAGGCTTGGTATTTCAAGTGACTTCAGAGCGGAGCTGTAATCTACATATTTGTCGTTAAGAATGATCTTTACAGCTCGTTTCTGGATTCCCTCCAAATCATCACTTAAGTAATCTATGTGATGAACTTGTGGGCCCCAGACGGGACACGCATATTCAAGGATGGGTCCAATAAAAGTGAGGTACGCTGTTTTCAGCTGATACACTGGAAAACCTAGGCGGCGCATCGCCACCAGTGTCCGCATAGCAGAATGTCCCTTCTTAACCAGCTCTTGTACATGAATAGAGAACGAACAGTCCACACTAAAGGTGACGCCCAAGATAGTCGCACACGAAGCAGAAGGGAACAAAGTCGCGGGGCAGGTAAAATCGCGCTTAAGTGGGTTGAACCTCAAAACCTTTGATTTATTCTCATTAATTTGAAGACAGTTCGCAGTACACTGTGATTTAAACTGATTGAAAAAATTTGGGTCGAACTGGGCTACAGCTTGCGAATCCTTTACGTGGTATTTAAGAAGCGCAGACAAATCATCGACGAATTTAAAACGATCGTCAAAGTCAGAAAGTACATAGTTGATAACAGCCAGGAAAAGAAGAGCTGCTAATTTGGTACCTTGTGGGGCGCCACATGTAATTTCAACCCATTCCGATTCAATATCACCGGGAAAAAGGGCGTACACTTTTTGATACCTGTGACGTAAGAAATCAATTACTAATTGGAGGATGTGCTTACGGGCACCCATTGACTTGAGATTCTGGGCGGCAAGAGGGTGCTTAATCAAATCAAATGACTTTCGGTAGTCTACCAGAAGTAAATCTACAAACGAGCTTCCAAACTCCAACCATTCAACTACTAGGTGATAAAGCCGTACTAAATAAACAGACGTGCTGCATCCCTTCAAGCAACCATACTGGAAGGGGTCAAGTGACGGTGAAATGTCCGTGAGAAGTTCACGATATATGAAAGATTCTGCAACTTTAGCAAAGTTCGGTGTGATCGAAATAGGTCTTAACTGATCACATGTCTTAGGTCCTTTAACTTTGGGTATTACGCGAACATAGGCTCGCTTCCAAGCATCGGGAAAGGTTTGTTCACTGAAGCACTGACTGATGATCGATGCCAATGGTTTGGCTAAAAACAAGGCATATTCGCGAATAAGTTTGACCGGTAACTCACCAGGGTAGGAAGAGCAATTCGGTTTTAGTTTTTTAAGTTCTTTAAAAACAGCAAATTCGGTAAACTGTTTTATTTCGTCACTTTCACAATCGACTAAGAGATCAACCAGTTCGGCCTCTGTAATTGAGGGGTAGGTGGTACAAATGCCAGCAAAGAACTTGTTTACGTCTGAAGCACTCATTTGAGATCCGTCAGGCTTGGGTATTTTTAGCTCACTGTTAACTGATTTGCCAGTCATTTTTTTCACTGTGGAATGCCACTTCCGACTGCTACTTTGGAGAAGGGGTACTACCTTTTCCCGAACATAATTTCTTCGCTTGAAACGATTGACGGCCACGATTCGATTTCTAAGTTTCGCCGCCGCGGCTATTTGTCCGGAACTGTGCAGCTTGCACCTCATCTTGATCATTTGTTTGAGGTCGCTTGTGATCCATGGCTTATCGGACTCACTTACCACTACAACTTTAGAGGTAAAAAACTTGTGAAACATCTCTAACAGAAGAGAGTTAAACTGCTGAACTTTGCTATTCAGGTTTACTATAGAACACAGGCCGTCGAAGCAGTAAGTCCCGATCCACCGACCGAAATCACAGATTGATTGAGAGTTAAGCGGACGAATAGTCACTTTGGTTCTCTTTGGCTTCGGTTGGTTATTTTTGGCTTGCCAGAGAATTACATAATGATCTGAACTGTGGAGAGGACCTAACGACCGAGGGGAGTAATAATTGTCACTCATGTTTGTAAAAATTAGGTCTAGAGTACTACCACTCTGGTGCGTAGCAATGGTAACTACCTGCTTCAGATCAAGGACACTAGATACCCATCGTCTGTTCGTCTGGTTAAAATCGCCAGCTATTATGAAGCCAGGATAGGCATGGGCACAACGAAGTTTATCGATGTAGGTCTGTAAGTAGCTGATAAGCTCTTTCCTATTTTTTGCACTCTCTGGGTAATACACAGATGCAATTATCAAACATGAGAACTTTTTTGATAGTTTGGATGGCTTGCACTCTACCCAGACAACTTCATGACACGAATCGGTTGGTATATTTAACAGCTTAGATGAAATGTCATTACGAATATAGATACCAACGCCACCACCTTTTCTACTCAAACCTCTATCACGGCGAGTGTTGAAATAGCTAGTGTAGCCTTTTATTCTACCCATTTCATCAGTGATATCCCAGCATTCGGTAACTGCAGCAATAGGAACACTCACTTCTCTCAGCAGTATCTCCATCTCGTCAACTTTATTTGTTAAGGATCGGGCATTACACAGAATGATTTTCGGAAACTTTGCCTGAGCTGATAACTGTTCAGGACGTAATAGCGGGGGAAGTTCATCAGAGGAACACGGTAAGATCGGCTGCAGCTGTGATGGAGAAAGAGTGGGAGGAATTTCCTACCTTTGCAAACATCTTATTTTCACAATAGTCCTTGGTTCACATACAGCCGTCCTCCGGTCAGAACGACGTTCCTCAGAAACATGAACGGGTATGGCCGTCTGTCTGTTTCGCCGTCCGCCTCTCTTTCCACGCCGTCTACGTCTTTTTTTTAAGCAGGGGGTCCTCTGGTGGCCGTTTGAGTAATCCAAAAAGCCACAGACTGACAAATGTAAATGGCGTTGTAGTCAGATGAAATGAATTAAGTCTTCTTAAACATTCTTTTTGATAGGTAAAAGTCATTATGATTACAAATATAGGGAGGCCAATTCCTTGAAAGAATGCACCATCAAAAACAGTTGAGAACTCCACACAAACAAGCTAAACTAGAGTGGCGCAAAAGCAGCTGTAATAGCGCAGGCAGCACCATCTATCACCTGAATGGAGTAAAGAACTCCATTAAACAAAAAATGAGCAAAAATAAAATCAAATAATCTACCAAGTGTGAAACTACCACAAATCAGCATCGATAAATAAATGAAACCCAAAACGAACAGAAATTACAATAAATAACCAAGTCAAACTCAAAACGAGCAGAAATTAATATAAGTTGGGCGCAAAACCCCTATGCCTTCCCAAGGCCAGAACAAAATTTGCACTTTACGGAAAAAATACAAATGAATGTGCATTGTCAGTTTAATATACATTTACTGATATTTAGTAATCAAATGTTAATATTATTTGATTTATTAAAGTTAAAAAAGTAAAAACATTTATATTTTTTCCAGATCAGCATTAGGCGATGAAAACTCGTGCGTAAAATATCAGCAAATATGGGCAAATTTGCCCATAAAATATGGGCAAAACATCAGCTGATTCTTTACGTTTTTTTCTTTTTTAGGAATTTCCACGTGCGATTGGGGTTAATTTGATAAATTGACCTAATTTATGATCTTAGTTAAGAAATAAGTAAAATAATATTTTTTTTATTTAGTGCCACATTGTGCAAATCTTTACTCGAATCGGAAAGAAAATGACAAAGTAAAATAAAGTAATCTTTTGCCGTTTCCTAACAGGGTTATTTAGGTTTTCCTAATAGGGTTAATAGGGATTATTTAGGCTTTCCAAATTGGGTTCATTAGGGCTAACAGGGGTTATTAAACTTTTGAGTTTCTACGAATCTAATCTGAAAGTTTCAAAAATAGGCGGTATTTTGTTATAAACTCTTTCCTGGATTACAAAACAGTTAAGGCTGGATGAACTTGTAGAATTTAGGATAGTTTCAAAAGAGGTCCACACAATTGTACCAATTTTGCCGTTTTGGAAGAGCTAGTTTTGTTTTTTCTGCTAAATATAAACCAAAAATAAATAATAAACAAGAGTAAAGATTCTTAGTAAAGTAAGAGCAATAAAAAACAAGAGTAAAGAATAAAATGAATATCGAATAGCGTAAGTATCAATAAATACCAAGAGTAAAGAATATAATGATAGAGAATAAAATAAGATTAAAGAATAAAATAAATATCGAGTAAAGTAAATACCAATAAATGGTAAAGAATAAAACAAGATTAAAGAATAAAATAAATGCCGAGTGAAGTAAATGCCAATAAATACAAAGAGTAAATAATAAATAAGGTTAAAGAATGAAATAAATGTCAAGTAAAGTAAATACCAATAAATACCAAGAGTGAAAAATTAAATAAGATTAAAGAATAAAATGAAAATCGAGTGAAGTAAATTCCAATAAATGCCAATAGTAAAGAATAAATTAAGTATAGAATTTCAAAGTTTAGGTTTTTATACTTGGCTTGATGCTGGGTAACTGTCCTCTCCCAAAAAAGAATTTATCAAGTTTTGGTGAAAATTGCAATATAGAATTTGTTCTCTTCCATTGTTGGAACGGAAGATATTAATGAAAATGCAAAGTTTTCGAAACGAGTAATTTTTTCAAGTCCTGTTTCCTTCTTTTAAGCTTCTAAATCCTTTTTCTGTTAGGAAAAGACATCAGACACTTATTACTACACTAATTTTACCAACTAACCAAATCAAGTAAATTATTTTTATTGTTATAGTAAACAAAAAAATGTCAAGTGTCGCCAAACGTTAGATGGTGTCGAAAGTTTTTGTTGACATTAGCGTCCATTTCAACTCTTGTCAGTTATCCATGCTCTTTGATGAGGATTTGTGTTCATACAAAGTTTTGGGAGAGGATAGTTGAGATAGCGTTGGTTGTTCCTTTTCTTGAAAAGGAGCTTGATTTTCTTTTCCTATCTGTTTTCTATGCTCTTCTTCTAAGTAGAGCATAGGAAAAAAATATATAAAACCAAAAACCCTAATTTCTGGACATTTCTTTTGCCTCTAGGACGAAGTCAATTGTGGTCAACTGCTTAAATGTGCAGCTGAAAAAATGTTCAGTCCTTGTGTATATTTTTACTACTGTTATAGATGGCAAGGGTTACCACCATCCATGGCAAGCGTAGAAAATATCCATTGCTCGTCCTTAGCAAGCGTATTGTCAAAGCGAAACCAAATGTGCCGCTTCGCCTGGTTCGTGGAGCAAATAAATCCTCGTTATGTAAAAACACTCGTATTATTGAAACGATTATTTTTTTTCTCTTGAATGATTCAAGATTCTATGTTCTCTGAGATGCGAGATGCGTGGAATTTTGCAACACGTCTTGCATCGTCGTTGTTGTGAATTGAGATTCAATCAGGAAACTGCTTTTAGAAAACATAAACGCCGCATCTCATTATTTCGGCACCTCCAAAATATTTGTTGTTGTTTGAAATATTGTGGTGCCAAAATATCGGCACCGCCGAATTTTTCATTATTCATTATTTTGGCACCGCATCTGTGTGGACCAAGAGTAGCCACTGGATCATTAAAACGGTTCTGCTCTACCTTTCCGCTGCTGCTTGACTATGGCACATCTCTCTGCCAAAGGTTTTTTTCACTTTTGTGATCTAAACGAAGTATATCTTTTGGTTTCCTTCTAAGCCATTCGTTTCTATTTCGTCAATCTCCCGATTTCGCTAAGTGATGAACTGAGTTTCGGAGCTCATTTTAACTTCTTCCTTTGCTGTTTAGCTTTTTATTTTCTTGATAAACATAGGAAATTCGGTCGGGATTCCTCGAAGCGCAATGAACTGTTTTTACGCATGAGTTATATTAATGATTTTGAGCTAAACCACAAACATGCTTCAAATATACCCTAAATTTTGACAGATTTATGAAGCACTTAGGTAAATGTTTACTGAAAGCTTTTTCTTAATCTCTTAAGTTGTCTTCCATTTTCTCAGTGTCTCTTCTGCAAAGAACTGAGAGGACAATATCAAACCAGCATGGATGTCCTATATAGAAGATTTCTGATTTAACTTAGCAGAGGCAATAGCAGGGACCGATTTCTTGTTATTGTTCTTATGCATAGCAGAAAAAAAATCATATGCTGAACTGAAACTTTTGAGTTTTGAACTCCTCGCTTTTCTTCAGTGCACTGGCGAGTCCATCTGTGATTATATGTGAACCCATTTGGGCCTACAAAAGAATAGTTTTTGCAGTTTCAGTGTGACAGCAATTTTATCTGGTGTAAAAAAGTAAACCTCCTGTTCCTTGGTAAAATCCATGACTTCACTTAAAATCCATGTTTTCTAAAGTAAGTTCATGGCATTTCCAATATCCTTGGTAGGGGTCGAAAAATGCATGTAAACATGGATAAATCCATGGTGGCGGCAACCCAGTAGATGGCTAGTAGATGGTCTATTAGTCCCACTTTCGGTCCTCATAATCTTTGGTTTAATAACTTTTATGATTGGTTCGTAAGGCCAAAGACCAACTTTTGGTCTAAAATCAGGAAATCCAAAATTTTCTTTATCTGAACCAAGAAGCTTTTAAGGAAACCAAGCTTTTTTTTATCTGAAAAGTGGGTATTTTGAAACTTGTTTGAACCGGAATCATGCAAGTATTTTTTAATAATTTGTATTTTTAATAGAAAGTATTTTTTAGTATTTAAAAAGTATTTCAAAGTATTTCATACTTAGTATTTTTAATATAATTTTTCTTATTTTTGGTGACTAGATCAAAGGCAGCGCGCTAGCGCTGCCTCAGTAATGAACGATGTGGGCACAATGTGTAGTTTTTTGGTTCTCCATACCCGGTCACTTCGTATCGAAGGAGGTGTCGTAGAAACTTCGAAAATGGCTCATTCGTTTGGAAATTGGAGTGGCTAGTGCCCTTTTTAATAGTCGAAAGTGATTGGAGGGCAACTAGCCCCCCCCCACACCCATCATTCCCCCAAACACATCCAATCAAAATTTTGAGATAGCCATTTTGTTCAGCGTAGTTGATTTCCAGATAGAAAATATGTTTTTGAGGAGGACACTCCCCCACAACCCTCAGGGCAAGGATTTTAAGTTATGCCCTGGGGACATATAAGGTTTTTATAGAAGGCGTTGTCGTAGAAACTTCAAAACAGGCTCATTCGATTGGAAATTAAAAGGGCTAGTGCCCTTTTTAATAGTCGAAAGTGATTGGAGGGCAACTAGCCCCCCCCCCACGCCCATCATTCCCCCAAACACATCCAATCAAAATTTTGAGATAGCCATTTTGTTCAGCGTAGTTGTTTTCCAGATAGAAAATATGTTTTTGAGGAGGACACTCCCTCACAACCCTCAGGGCAAGGGTTTTAAGTTACGGCCTGGGGGCATATAAGGTTTTTATAGAAGGCGTTGTCATAGAAACTTCAAAACAGGCTCATTCGATTGGAAATTCAAAGGGATAGTACCCTTTTTAATAGTCGAAAGTGATTGGAGGGCAACTAGTCCCCCCTCCACGCCCATCCTTTCCCCAAACACATCCAATAAAAATTTTGAGATAGCCATTTTGTTCAGCGTAGTTGGTTTCCAGATAGAAAACATATTTTTGAGGAGGACACTCCCCCACAACCATCAGGGCAAGGGTTTTAAGTTATGCCCTGGGGGCATATAAGGTTTTTATTGAAATCTTTACTGAAAGAAAGGTTTTTACTGAAAAAATACAAATGAATGTGCATTGTCAGTTTAATATATATATACTGATATTTAGTAATCAAAATGTTAATATTAATTGATTTATTAAAGTTATAAAAATAAGAACATTTATATTTTTCAGTAAAGTGCAAATTTTGTTCTGGCCTTGGGAAGGCATAGGGGTTTTGCGCCCAACTTATGTTAATTTCTGCTCGGTTTGAGTTTGACTCGGTTATTTATTGTTATTTCTGTTCGTTATGGGTTTAATTTATTTATCGATGTTTATTTATGGTAGTTTCACGCTTGGTAGATTATTTGATTTTATTTTTGCTCTTTTTTTGTTTAATGGAGTTCTTTACCTTTCTTTGAAAAACTTATTTTTTAGAAAAAGTTTTTTCAATTAATCACCAAATAAGGCCCGGATAAGTGTTGGTTCTTGCTTAAATAAAAATCATACAAGGGCAATTAATCGGTGGTATAGGAAAACTGAAGGTGGCCAGAGACTCCTCCTAAGCCCCATTCGCTTTTTAGCACTTTGTCGCCATGTGGCAATCGCTTGGGGATAGATATGATTTGAAATATATGGGAAAAAATTATATGCGTTATGATTTAAAGCGAATTAAAGTAGCATTAGTTTGCACGTGCGGCATTTTAATATTGATAAGATGTCCGGAAGTAGAGAGTAAATTTCATTTTAGGCGGAAACTTATTTTGAGATCATCTTTAAGGAGCATAGCTTTTTATTAATAAATTCTGTTTGGGATATGCTATTTTAAAATTCTGAATTTTTGATTACTTCTGGGTTTAACCGTTGGTAAAGGAGCAGAACCAAGTTGTTGTCCCGTAACATTTATGTCGGCGAAGCCGACAAAGTCTGCAACACTTCACGTTAATCAAGCAGCGGTAATCTGATTTAATTTATCTTTTAGATTGCGGGAATAGCGTCAGAATTCGTGAAGGTTTTGCTAAAATATGTTTTGAAACACTTCTTCAACTTTCCCTCAGTGGTTTGGCCGACTTTAATTTCTCAAATGGTGACAACGAGGGTCAACAAAACCATCACAACGGCGAAGCGACCAACGGTGAAGATGAAACAGTAGCTAATCGACTTGCAGTAACAGCACTTTTGCACCGATTTCAGGACGTGCTTAAACGTTATGTGCATGATGTTAGGCTGGGTGGGACGTGCCCACTGCCAACACACAGGGTTGTTGAAGCTACTTTTGTATTGCAAGCTGTTTCCACCCTTGGACGATCGTTACAAGATGCGGAGTTTGACAAAGGTACAAACTCTTGTCTTAAATATAATTCAAGAGGTTTCAGAATAGCATTTCACCTTGTTTTTGAAGCGTAATTCTTTTTAATAATGACGCTGATTAGAAAATGATATAAAATCTACCCTTTAACCTTTTGGGCTTGGGGATTAGGCTATATAACCTTTTGGGTTTGGATGTTAGGAGCTTAGCTCTCATTCTTTGAATAAATTCTAACGCATCTGTGTCACATTTGATTGTTTGCAAAGAAAATATAGACTATTTGTTTTGAAATAGGAAGCTTTTCTTTTTCAATAAAATCAAATCACTATAAAAATCAAGATATATGAGAATAACTAATGAGAATAAACTGAACTTTTATTAGATAATTATATTAATTGCTGGTAATCTCAGCCACTCAAAAATTTATTTCACAATTCTTTTTTTTATAATTAACAAAAAAAGAGATTAAAATGTATTTGGTTGTCATTAAAGGGCAAATGGAACAATAACCTTCTGAATATTTTCGAATGAGGAAGAGGGTTGCCAAACTCCTGTTTGTAGAAATTTCTTTTCGTTTTAAGTTTGACTTTAGTATTCCTTTGAATTTATACTCGTTTTAGGATTTATATTTATATCAGTGTGTGTTATATTTATGGTGAAAGCTATTTCTGTTCGGAGTTATTTATTTTAATTTCTTTGCGTTTTGGGTTTCATTTATTCTTGGAGTAGCTTAGCCGTCGCATGTTTCTGTGATTTCAAAAAAAAAGGAAATTCAAGGAAAATTCCCCTTGGAAAATTCACCCCCCCCCCCAAAAAAAAGAATCCCCTAAATGGAAAAAAATCAACATATTAACTGACTATGTTGCCACCCTCGATTCAGGTGAACTATAAACCTTGTGGAAGATTCTTCTTGAAGATGGCGTGCCACAAGAATTCGTTGACATCTTTGAAGCTTATTAAGAAGGATATGTATTCTGAGTTAGAGTCTATGGTAAAGAGTCATCATTGTTCGATGTGGAGTGTGGCGTGAAGCATGGCTGTAATCTTTCGTTGGTCCTTTTTAATTACTGTATCGGCTGGATCCTTGACCATGCCTTACGGAGATTTGAAGGAATAGTAGTTGGTAGAAATGTCGTATTCGCGGACCTTGATCAGGCAGACAACGTAATCCTTCTTGCGCCGGACCCAAACTCAGCATACCCTAGCCTACGAATAAACACGAAGGAAACAAAAGTTCTTGATTTGACACCACAACAGATTACCCACTAAACCTTAATTGTCTTCCACTTGAAAAGGTTAACAGTTTCGTTTATCTGGGATCCTAGGTGGATTCGAAGGGACGGTGGGATCAAAATGACAACAAAAGAAAATATACAACTCAAGCAGTTTGCGCTCAGTTATCGCAAACATCTCTGGCTTTGTCGAGAAATTAGCTTGCGAACGAGGAAGCACACATAAGTCGACACTGAGGGCAGTCCTACTCCGTGTTGTTGAATTGTGGCCCATCAAAGTGGCTTTGGGACGGGCTCTAGAAGTTTTCGACCACCGTTGCCTAATTTCAATTTTACGCTTCTGAATGTAAGAACAGACTTCGGGCGACGATATCGGCCGATATTGTTTCACCATCGATGAAATCTCAAGCGCCACCAACCACTGTCGTCTCTGCTTACTTGGACATGTTTTGTTTCGGCCCAATGAATGGATCATTAAATAAATACTTCTTGTTCAACCCTTATCGAACATGGTTTAGAAGAAAAGGAGGGCAATTAATAAATCGGTGGTTACTCGTTAGGAAAGATCTGGAGTCAGCTGGAGGTTTACGTATGTTCGGTCATAAATGGGACAAGCACTGACTAAGTTCACTAAAGATTTTGTACATCACCGGCCAATATCAGAGACCAAAACTCAGAAGCTTTGTCCGGATGCCGGTTGAGGCGGAAACGTCTTTCCTGCTGCAAGCACAAGTAAGTAAGTAGTGGGACACTGGATAGAGAGCTGTTTAAGGGCTCATAAGTAAATAGAATCACCCTATGACTTATCCATAATGTCTTCAGCATATGAGTTTTCATGCACAAAAAACTTGTTTGTTGGATATTCTGAATAAGTGTTAACCGGCTAGGGCTAAGCCAATGACAGTTGCTATTTTTCCATTAAATATGTTCTATTTGATGTGAAATACTCAGATCATCATTTCTCACGTTCAGTTTTAGAAGTATGTCTTTACTTCTTTTCTTTTCTCGCCTTACTTCATCCTTTTTTTTTAGTCCGAAAGAGAAGTAATGGGTTGCAAGATACATTGCGTCTTCCCTCCATATCATAGTTGCAGCAAAGCTTGATCTTTGTCCTGCACAGAATACTCGACCTTTGCTTCGGAATCAGAAATGTTGTACATCGCTTTTGAAGCGATGACAGCTCTTTTTGTGTGAATTAAACAGAGAGTTTATCGAGAAGTCTCCACTTGATATAAGCAAAATTTTTAAGGACCAGCAGGGACCTCAGCGGACGATAGTCCCTGGATGGGGTAGAAAAACCTCGATCTCGAACACGAACTTTAGTCAACGAAAATTTTTTGTTGTGCTTCCATTTCTTTTTCAGCTGAAACTAAAAAGAATTTGAATCTGAAAAAATAACCGCTTATAATCCAAGTTAACTTCAGTAGAAACGTAATTTACCCAAAATTGCTTGAAACAAAAAACTTTTAATACATTAATAAAGTGTAGAAGTCTATTGGGGCTCCTTCTCCTCGCACAAATCAAGTTAGTTTGTTTCTAGTAGTTTTTTTTTTCAATAACATTGTTTCGCTTATTTCAGTACACCTTCAGACGTGGCATCAACTTATAGCTTTATATCCATCCCTTGTGGAATTGACTGAGTTTGCTTCAGGGCCCGTTGGAAAATCTGTAAGAGACGCCCTTCAGACATTTTTGACGCTGCTTACACCACCACAGCCCCTCAATAGTGACTAATTTATTTATTTGTTGTTTATTTCGTCTATTTTTCTGTGTTCATTCCTTATTTGGGTTGTTTTATTTTCCTCAGGGTTTCTGTTTTTTTATTACATGCTTGAATTGAAAATAAAGCATATATTTTCAAAAGTGTGATCTTTAAGACTAATCGTGACACATGTGGCACGTAAAACTTGTCACGCCACTCTAGCACAGTGGATTGTCGTGCCTGCACCTTAAAACATAAAAATCCTCCATAGCCCATGATACGTTGAAAGTACGTTCAAATTATGTTGAAATGAACGTTTCGGTTGCTGGGTATGTTTTATTTTGACAAGTAACAAGTCACTTTCAACCTTGCGGCATGGGAAATTAAACCCCATGCCCAGTTATACCAAAGACAGGATCCATCCACTGTGTACCCTAAGGTTGTCTATATCTTCGACGATAAAAAGATGTCGCTGGAAAATTAAAAAAAAATGAACTTTTATAATGTTTTGGTCATGAATGAATATGAATAATAATAAAGTTGGTATAGGAAATTCCCGTAAATATTTGGAATAAAAATGGTGAATTGAAGAGTAAACGACTCGTAAGACAAAGTTTAGATTTAAAGAAGATAATTTTACTTAAATTGTATTTCTATTTGTTTAAATACATAGTTTTTGCGTATTTTAATATTATAACTGGCTAGTAATGTATATTAAGAATGTTAGAGTTCATTAATAGTATGAATATAGTAATAGTTATATATGATGACCCCTAGAGAAAAACATGTAACTAACTAAATAAAAAAAAAATACATTGAAGATGCAGGGTTTTTATTAAGTTAACTTAATAGTCTACATTAAATCGTGGGATATATGAAGTGGATCTTTAACTACGCAGTTTATAGTTCAGAGAATTCTGAATAATGAGGTTCAATCTCAGATTCAACTGCTTAGATCCCCTTCCTTAGATTATCTTAGGTTTCCGTTTCCACTTTTTCAGGTTCAGTGAAAAGGTGTTGAAACGGGCAATTTTTTTTTATTTTTTTTTTACGATGCCAGTTTTGCAGCTTTAACCTGAAAGCCTGAACTTTGTCCTTGAAGTTAACAATCTAAAGCTCTTTATCCTACAGTTTTAAATTAACTTATTTATATAATCCAAGGTGTCAGAAAGCAAGCCATTCTTTTGATCCAAGTCTCCTCATTAAGGTATCTCAGAAACTCGTGTTTAGTACCTGAATATAAGAATCCTAAACCGAACAGAAGCTCAGACGAATAGTCAGATCCAAATTAAAGTAAACAGGAATTACCGCAAACAGGAGTAGGAATAATGCACACTACGCCTTCCAAAGCCTAGTGTCATTTGGGGTTTACTGAAAACTAAACTGGTTTTAAACCTTTTCTCTTTTATAAGTATCAAACAGTTCATAGTAATGAAGTGTAAGTAAGGAGCGAACGGCTCAATAATAACCGGAACTCTAAAAAACGGAATATTTATATATATGAATATATCAAAAGAATTGACTTATTATGCTGATTCCCAATATACAAGTTTCATTAAGCTTAGTGTTACCAATAACAAGCTACGAGCCTGAGAAAATTTGCCTGATTTTCGAAAAAAGAGGGAAACACACCCCAAAAGTCAAAGAATCTTAATGAAAGTCACATAATCAGATTCAGTATATCAGAGACCCTACTACGCAGGTTTCAAGCTCTAACCTGCAAAAATTTGGAATTTTGTGCTTTTTGTCAGAAGAAAGATCACGGATGCGTGCTTTTTATCCTTTTCTTCTTCTTTTTGTCTTTTTTTCCCAGGGGTGATCTAATCAAACCAAAGGTCCTATAACATCCGAAGGAGGCTCATTTGAATGGAAATAAAAGTTCTAGTGCCCTGTTTAAGTGACCAAAAAGATTAGAGGGCAACTAGCCCCCCTCTCATGCCTTCCTCCCCCCCCTTAAAAAAAATCGTCCAGTCAAAATTTTGGTATAGTCATTTTGTTCGGCATAGTTGAAAAGTCTCAAAACTATTCCCCTGGAGATAACATGACCCCCCCCCTCCCCCGCCTAGTCTCTAAGAATAGGTCTGAGCTATAAAATTTGACCATTGTTTACGTCTAGT
Source organism: Artemia sinica (assembly GCA_027921565.1). Classification (NCBI taxonomy): domain Eukaryota; kingdom Metazoa; phylum Arthropoda; class Branchiopoda; order Anostraca; family Artemiidae; genus Artemia; species Artemia sinica. The sequence continues at coordinate 58,173,749 of CM051259.1, forward strand.
ATTTGTTATTGGGAAGCATACATACTTTTTTTTGGGGGGGGGGGGGGGAGGGGAGGGGGTGAATTTCGGGGTGGGCCTCCATGGGTGTAATTCGATTGGAAATTGAACGGTCTAGTTACCTTTTTAAGAGTCATCAAAAGTGATCGGAGGGTATCTAACCCCCCCCCCCCCCTCCCCACCCACTCCCTCACGCCTTTTCCCCCAAATGCGTCGGATAAAATTTTGAGACAGCCATTTTGTTCAAAATAGTTCAAAATTCAAATTACTATAACTTAGGGGTGTTGAGAAATCCTCCATAGCACCCGGGGCAAGAATTGTAACTTATGTAAGTTTTTAAGAATCTAAAGTGATCGAAAAGTAACAAGGCCCTCGTCCCTTGTGCCTTTTTTCCCCAAATTTATCTTATCAAAATTTTGAAATAGCCATTTTGTTCAAAATAGTCCAAAATTCCAATTACTAACTTAGGGGTTGAGAAATCCTCCCTAGCCCCCGTGGCAAGAATTGTAACTTATGTGAGTTGCCCATTGTTAGATTACAAGGTTTTTGTGGAAAAGGTGGTCGTATTAACTTTGAAGGGGGCTCATTCGATCTAAAATTGAAACTTCTAGCTCTTTTCTACGAGTCAAAAGGGATCAATAGACAACTAGCCCGCGCCCCAGTTTCCCAAAGGCATCCGGTCAAAATTTTGAGATAGCTTTAAATCTGGCCCTGGGTGAAAAAAATCTCGAGCTGGTGAGCTTATTAATATCATTATATATCAAATATTCAGTTTAATTTTATTAGTTCTTGCCAAAACTGTTAATTCATTTTTGAATAAAAAATTTATTTTGAAATAGGGGATTTTGAAAAACTTGAAACTTTGGCAATCAAAAACGAACAGAAATTAATTAAAAAAAAACTCCGAAAAAGACGTTTTCTAAAGAAAAATGAAGGTCATATTAAACTTAAGATCAGAAGAAATAGAAACTTACAATAACTCAAACTCAAAGTGACTAGAAATTACTATTAAAGAATAAATGAAAGCCAAAACGAACAGAAATTAAATAAATAATCATAGCAAAAAAACATACAACAGGTACTAATATAAATGAATAAATAAATCTTAACACGAGTAAAGCTTAAGTTGAGTATACAAATCAAGCTTAAGACGAACAAAAATATTTTTCTATTGAAGCATAAATGAAAGCCAAAACGAACAGAAATTAAATAAACTATCATAGCAAACAAACATACAATAGGTACTAATGTAAATGAATAAATAAATCTTAAAACGAGTGAAACCTGAAAAAAAAATGTGCAAATCAAGCTTGAAACTGACAAAAATCTCTACAAACAAGAGTCTGGGTTTTGCCTCCTTCTCTTACTGTAAAAGTCTAAAACCCACTACGTCATTGGCGCTTTACTGAAAAGGAATTATATTACAAATATTTTCTTTTGTACTTATTACAACATTGAAAATAAACGTAAAACTTATAGTAAAATTAAATTTTGAACTTATGAGCTTCCAGCAATTAATATTATTATATATTAAATATTCAGTTTAAGTCTATAAGTTCTTTCCAAGAGTGTTCAAGAAAAATGTAGCTTCACTACAAACAAGAGTTTGGATACTGCCCCCTTCCCTAACGGTAAAATTCCAAGGCCAATTATGTCATTGGTGTTCCACTGAAAACGGTGTTCCACTACAAATATTTTCTTTTCCAGTTATCGCAGCATTGAAAATGAAAATAAAATTACAGTGAAATAAAATCTTGAACTGATGATCTTTCAACAATTAATAGCATTTTATATTAAACATTCAGTTTGATTTGATTTGTACTTTTCAAGACTGTTCAAGACACATATGGTTTTCAGTAAAGCTCCAATGACGCTGTAGGTTTTAGACTTACAGTGAGAGAAGGAGATAAAACCCAAACTCTTGTTTGTAGAGATTTTGTTCGTTTCAAGCTTGATATGCATATTCAATTTTAGTCTCCCTCGTGTTAAGGTTTATTTACTCATTTGTATTAGTACCTATTGTATGTTTGTTTGCTATGACTGTTTGTTTAATTTTTGTTCGTTTTGAGTTTCATTTATGCATCAATAGCAAAATATTTTTGTTTGTTTTAAACTTGATTCGCATATTCAACTTAATCTTTACTCGTTTTAAGATTTATTTATTTATTTATATTGGTACCGGTTGTATGTTTTTTTGCTATGATTATTTATTTAATTTCTGTTCGTTTTGGGTTTCATTTATTTTTTAATAGTAATGTCTATCATTTTGAGTTTGAGTTATTGTAGGTTTCTATTTCTTCTGATCTTAAGTTTAATATAACCTTCATTTTTCTTTAGAAAACTTCTTTTTCGGAATTTTTTTTTTAAATTAACTTCTGTTCGTTTTCGATTGCCAAAGTTTCAAGTTTTTCAAAACTTCTTTTTTGGAAAGTTTTTTTTTAATTAATTACAATAAATAACCGAGTCAAAATTAAAACAGGGAGACACTGGCATAAATAGGGCTGACAAGCACCGTGCATTCTCAAGACCAGAAAATGATTCGCACTTTACTGAAAACAAAACACCTTTTAAATGTTCCATTTTCTAAACTTTAACAAATCAAAATTTTTTACTATCTTGGAAAGTAGTTGAGATTTCTGAATAAATTTTAGGTTTATATCTTGAGTCAAACATTGGCATCAATTTGGGGGGGGGGGGTACAGCCTCTCCTCCTTGAACTTTGAAAAAAAAACATTTGGGAGACATTTTTCTATGAATAATACCCCTTTCGGTGTTTCTCAAAAAAGCAACAATTTACCCCCCCCCCCTGTTGACTGCAATTTAAAAAACCCGCGCTACTTTAGCCCTCCATGCTTAATTCCTGTTTTTACTGAAGAACACTGAAGGGCCTCATGAACGTCCACTGTGCAGTAAAAACGAAATTTAACCACTTGAACGTCCAACGTTATCAGTTCAACTTCTTCACTGAACGGTGATCAAAAACGCAGTTATTAATAAGACTTAATCCTAATGGTAAGGGTGAGGTATGGTAATTCTTGCGGGTCACTTTTCATAAAGAGATGAGTTGACCCTCTCATAAGAGCTCACCAGTCAGACCGTTACGACCAACGGGATAAAACGTACCACAGGTCACAACAGTTGACCAACGAGTCCCCATGTTGTAGGGTCACTTCGTTTAACTGTAATTTATAACTTTCGATTATTTAGAAATCACCTATTCTACTCCATAGTAGTCTCACATAGAGAGTTAGAGACCAAGGCGGCGGCAGAGGGATAGTAGACACCACCACCGTCGCCATGACCACAACTCCCCACGACTGAGGGTCAGTCCAATTGTCACTTATTTCTTTGTTACGTAAATCAAAACTCGCATCTGTATAGCTGTTTTTCTTAGAGAGCTAGGGCCAAACGGTAACGGAAATGGAATGACAATGACACCACCTCCATTCCCCTGTGGCCACCACTTCCCATGATTGAGGATCCACTTGTTGAAGAAGTTTGGCGAGTAGGCAGTTGTAGTGCTTGTTGAGTGATTTCTTGTTGTGCCATCAAGTCTCATAATCAAGTCAATAGAACGATGCATTTTCCGCTCACCCGACAATGGAGCATCAGATATCAGGTAAACGGAAAAAACATCCCTCCAGTTTCAATAAACTATTGACCAAAATTTCACTGAAAATCCCCACCAAAAGGAGTCAAGTCAAGTCAGCGACAGGTTTTACAACGTCTGGTATCTCTCTCATTCAGTAATTTTTGTGATCTTTTCTCAATAGAGGGTGAGCGTCAAGTGTTTGCATGGTGGGATAATATACCCCACGCCTATCCTCGGCTGTGACCTCCTATGATCGGGGGTTCATCTGTTTTCACTATCGCGTATCGCATGGATACTTGAATTATTCCTCCTATATCACTTTCAAAGTATTTCATGGGGTTTGTTCGCTGACTATTTATTTATTTTGTTTTTATGAATGAGAACTGCCGTGTATATTGAGCTTTTATTACTTATCGAGAGTAAAAAAAAATTTTGTTATTACCATCCGAAGTGTAAGGGGTACCACTACTGATTTTTAGCTAAAAGTATCTTTCACGTGGTTTGAGTGGGTTTTTTCGAGCTTAAGTCGCTAAAGGAAGAGTTGTATTATATTATTGGCTAGCATATTTCAATTAATGCGATAACTGTCGGTCAACTTGAAGGGGTTCTTAAATTTTCACTTGGAATTTAATGTGGGCATTCGATCTCCATGCTTGGTAAATCCTTATATACAACAAATTTTTTTATTAAGTATCTGTAGTTAACAAGGCAAATTTTTCTTTTTACACAATCTTTTTAAAGCGTCCATAATTTCAACAAATTTCATTAAGGCCGTATTTTGAAAATATAGACTTATTTTTTAAGGCATTCAAAAATTATGCTATTAAACTATAATGCATTTTCATTAATCGTGATATTTTATTCAGCTTTGATTACCAGATACTACAATACCTATAGATTTATTTTCTTCAGTTTTGTACTTGACCAATTAAAGGGAATTAATTTATTTTATATTTAAGGCGGTTCTTCGTTAATTCCTTATGCTGATAGCTATTCTTTAAGTTGAACCGAATGAAGATTTGTTATTGATGTTTATTCAAATAACATATTCAAAATATGAAGGATTAATTCCTTATTTCTAGGTATTTCAAGATTGTGTAAAATTGGTGGGACACAAAGGCTTGCTAGTCGGGATTAAATTCTCCCTTCAAATTAGTTAAAAAAAATGTTGATGATAAATTTGTTGATTTATCCTTCCTCCGTGGCAGAGTTATTGCCATGTGGCAGGGGTGCTTATCTTTATGCGAGATATTATTTGAAAATTTTTAATGCACAAAAATTGAATTTCCTTGTTTTCCCTAAACGAACGTTTCCCTTAGATGACTGTCTTATAATATTGTAAAGTAAACTATTTTAATCACAACCCCACTGGGTTGTTGTAGGGCACATTATCCCTATTCTGGGGGTGAATAGACAGAAATTGGAGCGTTGGTCCGGCTCTCACCTCAAACGCGCGAATAGTTGCGTTTAGTCGTTTTTTTTCTTTTTTTTATATGGTCAACATCTATTACATCCCACCATTTTGCTTCTGTGGCAGAGATTGTGCCACATGGCAGAGGTATGATATTAGCTAAAATTTTGCAGGGATATGTTTATGCTTTTTGAATGTGCACCTTGCCTAAGAAATAAGAATTTATTTATTTATATTACTTTTATCATAAGATTGGTTTGATTTGCCTGTTTTGACCTCGCGGCGCCATACGTTGGTATCACGAAGGTGCCACACTAAAGTGCCACGCGACTAGGGAGGGGGGGGGTTCATACATTTGATTACAATATTACCTATATTCTCTGTTACTCTTTTTCTTTGGGGTTCTATCGCGATATTCTTCACTAGGTTAGCCTTTTACAGCAGCTTGATTCGAAGAGAAAGTTTGAGGATTTAGCTTTGTTATATCTACTAATTTAGGGTTTTTGAAACATGTTTCTGAACAAAGAGCAAATTTTAACTTTGGGCCGTTGTTAGTGTATTACAGGTGTTGGGGTCTATCCACTTGTTCATAAACTTTTGGCGATTTAAGGCTTCCACGATTTATGGCTTCGTTTTTATTTTATCAATTTTAGTTAAACACATATGCTCCCTAGTGAATGCGTATTTTTTGAACTCTTGAATACCGTGCTTTTGCAAAGCTCGACTTTCGTGAATAACATGTCATTTACTATGCTACATTTCTTATTGGGGGGGGGGATAAGGACTAGCAGGGACCTAAGGCCGTGACTGGTTTATAAGGTTAGTAAAAACTATTAAATAGTGTCTTGTCATAGGTGCATTTATGACTTACGATAATTTTTGGAAGAATTTTCTTCTTTTTACAATAATAAGTTAATTTTTACATTAATTGGTTTGTGAATAATTTTGGTTATTAGTCCGTAGTTTGGCAGGACCATATTAGTCTTATTTTCTTCCACTTTTGCAAAAAATGCTATTTTTTGCAATATCTCAAGAGTTAGGCTAAGACTTGCCTTATTTTATAGGTAACTACAGCGCAGATTATTTTCAAAAGTTCCCTTTCACGAAATGCTTTTAATCATTGCATTAATTTTTTGCGGACCCTTCTCTTAGAAGGCCTATTATTTATAGTCTAAATTTTTGAAACAGAATAATATCTTCTATTGTCAAAGAGACATTAGCTTATCTATACACACTGCCACTCCCTGGATTGTAGGCAAATAGTCTTATTTGAGGCGAGTCTTGCATTTGACTTATAGGTTTGTAATTATCTCTGAACTACGTTGCGAAATTCTTTCGAAAATTAGGTAACCATCTGGCCTAGAAAGTTTTTTTTTGTTATTCGTATTTTCTTAGGGTAGCTCCTTGTTATTTTAGTTAATCGGTTTTACTTTTCATCGCTACCATTCATTTTAAGGTAATTTCAGCTAAAATTATTGATACAACCGCCAGGTTTTTGACAATTATTTTGCCCTCTGCCTAGCGGCTGTATGCGTTATACTGTTTTTGCGAACTATGGCGAAACTAATAGGTTTTTTAGCTAATCGTTAGTTACGATTTTAATCTATAGTACAACAATTTTTGTCAGAGAAAATACATTCTCTATAGTTGGTCATCAAAAATTGAAAAATTAATCAATGTGCGTCCTTTTTTGCATTAATTTTATCTTACTTGTGACTCCCAGATACAATATTTTGGAACTTTGATAGCTATTTTCATGTATTTTTTGCTTTATGGAAGGTTTCTATTTTCATCTTTCAAGACTGTCTAATCTGCGCGAGTGACACGTGATTAGATGCTAGTTGATTGATGCTAGATGATTAGTTTGTCGAAATAATTTTATTGAAGGTACTTGTCACACTTGACTTAGAGGATATGCGAATTAACATTTTATTATGCCACACAAGAAATTCAGCTAACCGAAGGGGTCAATAAGCTGAGCCACAAAAAAAACTTTTCTTTTTAGTTTTTTTTTGTTCTACGTATTTGTGAGGCTTGTTTTTATAACTTAAGAATTACACTGCCCTCAAGGTTTTGTTTGCATTCATGGACTTATCTTCCATTAAGGATTATATCGCATTTCCATAGGTGCAAGGATTAGTATTTTGAATTCTACAGTTTTGATATATTTTAATATTCGTGGCTATTGATCTCTTTTTTTTCGATTCTTAGCAATTATTCCTTTTACTTATTTAGATTCCGAAACTGACTAGCGTTTTTTTCATGTATTTTGGATAAGTGTTTTATATTCTGGATAATTTACGCCAACCCATAATCAAAATATGATCGAATAACAATATCTGAAAACAGATATATCGAAAATATCAATATTTGAGACCAAAAGGGATTTATTTTAACCTTCTCATTTTCACCGGGGTAATTTTGTATCTTGTTGCTGAAGTTGGCGTTTTTTTGTATTTGCAGAACGTTTTAGCACAGTAAGTTAATCATTCCTATGATATTTTTTCATCGAATAGACTTCTCATTAAAGGTATCAAGGTAGCTCAAAATATTGCACGGGTCAGTTATTCTTGTTAAAAAATGAAAAGGGAAAGTAGTTTAATTCGAGAACAATATGCTTAGGTGAACCGTTTAAACTGTCATAAATCTTTGTGGTTTCAAACACGTTTGAAAGTTATGGGCGTTAATTTGTTATCATTTCAACGCTTTACATAAGGTCACTTGAATTGCATAAGTAATTTTTAACATTGATCGAAGTGGTATTAGTTTAGTAAAAATTACGAAAAGAGATTTTTTTTCTTAGTGATTTGCAGGGTTTCTTTAAATAATTGAATTTATTTAAAGCCTCAGAAGAACTCTTTTTTTATTTCGCTGAAAAAGGATGGTTTTCTTTTGATAATTTAATCTTCACATCATTACATACCTTACATCCGGATTAAATATCCATTATGTCACCAAAAAAAGACACAATTTTACTTATAACTATTTTCAATTAGTTAATTTTTGCCAGAATCTTCAGTTCATATATTGACTTGAATGTTTTGGAACAGATTTTTTTTTTCTTTTAGTAGGCTTCCATGGACAATTTTTGAAAGATTAGTCAGGCCTGCTTCTGTTATTTAGATTGACAGTAACCCTATATTTATGATTCGGTTAATTATTATATCCCTACATGCAGGCAAATCATGCCTCACATCGTTACTACCCTTATATGTATACATATATATATAAATGCTTGATCATTACATTACCACTAATTACCCAACTGAGAAACCTTGGTTATAATTAATGCGATAACAACTCTCACATATTTTTTTGCCGAATTAATATTTTAGGTTGTCTAGTATTTTATAAATTTTACAGCAAGTTAGGGTGGTGGTTATTTCCGGTCATCTTTTCTTGTGATTAAATTCGGTCTACTTTAGTATATTTTTTGAAAGAATATTATTTTTGTTGATCTTAGGGTTAAAGTTTTTTTGTTGAGTTCTGCTGTGAGAAGCTGTTAGTAAGTATTTAAGTAGCTAATACTGCGTTTTATATGTTTTGCTATCGTTCTAACAATAATTATAATGAACTATTTCTAGAATAGAGTTATACTTTGACCTATCGTCTACACGTGTAATCAAGATTTCTAATGCCGTATTATCAAGGACACCAAATATGTCTCATGACGGAGGTAAATCCTTATCATTGTTATGATAAACCTCCATCATAGAACACAGTTAGTACATGCTCAATTCCGTGTTTGACTATGTCGTTGGCATGACGTTTTTTGAATAAAATATCCCATAAAATTGATTTCAGAAGAGGTAGAATCTATCCTGAAGGAACTCTCAGTTTATCAAACATCCAAAAACAAATAATCAAGCCTTCCAAGGTTCGATACACCGAAAGCTCCTCAGATCGGCACTTGAATACTCCATTAAAATTAAAAGTAAGTTTTGAATTATCGTGGTTTGGGGTTATTCATTGATACACGATTGAACTTAGCACATGGAAGTAATGCCTATTCCACCCTTGCCTACTCCGGGGCTGCCCGGGAAAAGTGAAGCTAGGATGGCTGTCTACTTCACTTTCTCCTTATGACTGAATTTGTAATGTAGATTTTTTTTTAATTAGGGAAATACTATGTTCTGGCTAGCAGAAATATAGTTGGTCTAGTTTTACGAGTTTGCGCTCGTTAATAAGTTTGTTCGTTATATCTTATCGCTAAACGATATATCCTATAAGGTGCACCCACTTTGCTATATTAAACTTGTAGAAACAATATTTTTTTTCGCTTAAATGATAAAAGACTTTTTACCTCCCTTTTTTGTGTTCAATTAATTCCCATGATTAATATTTCTTAATTTTCTGTATCATCTGAGGATGATTGTGTTTTGGGCATTCCTTATGGTGCAGACACTTCTGAGGAGTCTTGACTAGTCGTAATATTTACTTGAGCGTTGGGTTATTGGGTCCTCATAGTTTTGTTATTGTCCGTTGGAGGATTTTGTTGAATAGATTCCACTTAGGGTTTTATATGATGATGGCGGGCTTGGTTTGGGATTGCAAAATACACGGGTTGTGATGGCCCAATAAGGGTTGTGACAATTACAACCAAGGGCCATAGTCGTTTCTTTTGTAACGAGGTGGCACTAGGTTTTTTTTTGGAGGAGGGGTTGAATAATTCTCGTTCTGCTTCTGTCTTCAGGCTTTTTTATCTCGCCGAGATTCAGTTAATCTGGAAAAGTTAACTATTAATTTCCTTCGACCTTTTGCGGATAGCTGTCATTGAAATGTCTTATTCATATACCTTTGTTTTAGGTTTTTTTTCAAGCTGATCATTTCGATTTAATATTACTTTATGAGTTTTTGGGGTACTTGATTCCTAGACGTATTTTCATTTATCTGGTTTTTTGCTTACTCTACCAGACTGTGGTAACTTCTTGTTCGCTTTCTGGCGTTTTACTCTTTTTTGACTTTCCCATAGAGATTAGGTCAAATTTCTTGTACTGTTTCAATGGGAATTTTTGACCTTTTATTTTAGCCTGTTTTGCATGCGCGGTAGCCGAAGTTGGTTTTCGTTTTTGTGTGTTTTGGGGCTCATCGAGAGCTGACTCATCGTCGGATTCAGTAGAACTAGTTCCTGAGGATTCATCATTAGGGCTTTCTGGGGTGGTCCTTTGCAATTTTGGAGTATCATCTGCCCTTGCTTCATATATCTCGTCTCCTCTGGAAGTGGAGGGTTTATTTTCCACATCCTCCCGCTGAAATCCTGTTTCGGGGGAGTTCAAAGATTCTTGGGAACTCTGGGAGGAGTCAAATATTTGTGGAGAATGTCTCCATTGTTTGAATGCCATATCTTCCGGGAGGTGGGGTATATTTTGTAGCAAGGTCTGTTTCCAGGAGTGAGATTCCTTAGGCTTTACTTTGGATACCGTTATGTGATGGTATTGTCCTAGGTTTTCATCCCCAGGGTCATCCTGGGTCCAAGGCAAGGTACTGTGCCTTGTTTTTATCGGGTAATTGATAATGTCCATGGCTTCTCTCAAACCTTTTATATTTCCTTTATTTGTATCCCTGGGTGAAGTCTTCCTTATTTTTGCACCCGGGGTTTCCATAGCTCTGTTTAATTCATCCTGTAACAATAGGGGTCTTTCTATCGGGGTCGCTGGGGATACCAAGTCATCACGAAATCTTTTGGGGCAACATGGGGTTGAAATTCTATCGGGGAAAAATTGGGTTTTTGGGGACAGCGTATAATCTAATTCTTCCGAGCTTTCTGATGATGAAATTTCTAGACCTTTTGGGGTTCTTATTGGCATGTGTGTTAACGGTTTTCTTTTAGGGATGACTAAATTTTTCATGGCTAAAAATTCTTCAAAGTTTTCCTCATCGCTATGGTTTTGAAATAGTTTTGTTTGAAATTGAAGGGTTTTAACTCGGCTAGCCTTGACTTAGGGAATTCATTTTCCGCGTTTGATGAATCTGAAGATGAGGGTTTGGGCGCCCACCTAACTGGGTACTTGGCTCCTTTTATACGGCTAACATGTGCCATATATGTTCTTCCGTTGTCAGGGTTTATCATTTTAAAAGTAAAATCATTGTCGTATTTTTTGATTATCCTGTAAGGTCCCGAATATTTATTGGAAAGTTTCTTGCCTTCTGGCTTTGCCTCATTTTTTAGATATACACAATCTCCTACTTTAAAATTTATGTTCCCTTTGAATTTGGATTCGTTTTCCATTTCTTGGTTGATCTTACAATTTTGTAATTCTTGTCTAACTACTTTATAGGTTTTCCTCATCCTATTTATAAAATCTTGCTTGTAGTCCTCTGTATTATTGTAATACTGTCTGGACTCTATAATTTCCTGATAAGGTATCTTAAAATCGCGTCCGAACAAAAGAAAAAATGGACTTTCTTGAGTTGTTTCTGAATAGTCGGTATTAATTACATTGGTTAAGTAAGGTAGATATTGATTCCAATCGTTCCGATTGTCTTTTGTATAAATACTCAAGACATTGGAAAATATTTTGTGCCTGTTTTCAATTTTTCCATTAGCTTGGGTTAATAGTTTTTAGGTTAATAGTTTTAGGTAACGGGAGGTTAATAGTTTTTCTATTTTAAGAAAACTCATTAAATCTTTTGTTACTTTAGAAACGAAGTTGCTTCTGTTATCACTAATAACCTTGTTAGGGACGAGAAAAATTTTAAAAATATTTTTGCTAATGATTTACTTGTGGTATATGCGCCTTGATTTTTCAATGCTTTGGCAAAAGTGAAGCCGGTAAAATGGTCTATAACTGAAAGAACGCAAGTATGACCTCTGTTAGAAACATTTAATCCTCCGCTAGTCCCATATAAATCGAATGAAACGATATCGAAAGGAAACCTTGCTACTGGCACTCTTTCCATCGGGGGATTAGGATACATTTGGGGATTTTTCCTTAAGTTGCACGCTTAACATGTATTTATAAAATCCTTAAGTTTTGTTAACGCCGACGGTACATAAAAATATTGTTTTAACTTGTGAAAGGTTCTAGTTATTCCTAAATGTCCACCTATGTCGGAATGGAAATATTTAAAGGCAGGTATTATTAAGCTTTGGGGTAGTACTGGGACTATTAAGGTTTGATTTCTGTTTATATCACCTGTTACTATCCTGCAAAGGATTTCTTCGTCTAAATCGTAATAAAAATTGTCTATTTCCCTTCTCAGGGCTCTGAACTTATCGGGGAGATTAAGGGAACTCATAAAATAATTAATGAGAGTCAAACACATTTCATCCTTAACTTGGTTTCTTTTAATGTTAGCTAGGAATAAGGGGCTATGAGTAATTTCATTTTCTTCTGTTTGGATTTTAGGTTTATTCTTCTTGTGTTTTCGTTTACTGGGATTAATGGCATTTATTTCTTTATTTACTTTATCTGAGGAGTTATTTTCGGGGTATCTACTCAAGTACATTATCCATCTAGCTAAGATTCCAGTTGGATTTTTGAATGTGCTTAGGTACTGTAAGCTTTTATGGTCCGAACGCAACTTAAATTTTCGACCTACTAAATAATGTCTAAATTTGTCTAAATGGTAAATTATAGATATTAACTCCAATTGCGTCGCTGAATAACTTCTTTCGCCTTTCGTTAGAGTTCTACTTGAATAGCATATGACTTTCTCTATATACTGAGGGGGTAACTGTAGAAGTTTGGGGTAGTTTTCCACGGGGATTAATTGGGAAAGGATTGCACCAATGCCTAGAGCTGAGGCGTCGGTGGTGACTACAAATTGTCCTTTTTCAAATTCTGGTAACGATAATATTGGTTCAGAAGTAAGTGCTTTCTTGAGAGTGTCCAAAGAAGTTTGATCTTCCTGCGACCAGGTAATATTTTGGGAGGTCCCTTTAGTTAAATCCGTTAGGGGTTTTGCAATTTGTGCGTAATTACGTATAAATTTCCTGAAATAACTGGTTAAACCAATAATTGCTCGCAATTGTTTTATAGTTCTCGGAGGTTGTAAATTTTCTACACATTTTATTTTCTCAGGGTCCGGTGATGTTTGGCCTTGGGTCACTATCATTCCCAAGAATTTTATTTCGGATTGAAGTAAGTTTACTTTTCCAGGTCTACATTTTAGATTACCCTGTCTGAATTTTTCAAAAACTTTGGATAATGTGTTTAAATGGTCCTCGGAGGTTTCTCCTCACAGATCACATCATCCACAAAATGGATAATATTTTCTATACCTCGTAATAAGTGTAACAGAGGTCTACATAGTGCACTTGAACTAGTTTCGAGTCCGAAGGGTACTCTTAAATATTCATAAGAACCACATTCCGTCGTCGAAAAGGCCGTTTTATAGACGTCATTGTCTGCTATCTTAACTTGATGATAACCTTGTGTGAGGTCGAGAGATGTAAAAATTTTATTTTTGGTTGAGATGGAGTCTAGGATTTCATCAATTCGGGGCAGGGGAAATTTGTCGCTAACTACCTGCTTATTTAAGGCTCTATAGTCTACTACCAGCCTAAGGTCCTTGTTCTTTTTTGGCACTAGTATAAAAGGGGCTGAATATGGGCTTATACTTGGCCGTATAATATTGTTTCTTTCTAATTCGCGGATTTTATTTTTTAACCAATCTTTGTGGGGATGAGGGATGCAATAGAGCTTTTTAGCTACAGGCAACCCTGTAGTTTGGATAGAATGTTCATAGAACGGTATCAATCCAATATCTGCTTCGCATGTGGAAAATATATCTCTAAAATTTCAGAGCAATTCACATAATTTTTCTTTTAATTGCGTATCAAGGATATGATCTAATTTAAATTTTTCCAAAAATTGGGATCTTGTTAGTGGGTACCTATTCTTTGGATTACTAACACCAATACTATTAACTAATGTTTTCTTGGAGTTTTTCTATTTGTTTAGCTCGTGCTCAGAAATCACTTGTATTTCAACGAGGCATGTTCCCTTTTTTAATGTAATTTTATCATTTTCATGTGTATTGGTCAACCAAATAAAACCTTCTCCTTTCTCATATAAAATGATCTGTTCTTCACAAAATAAATTTTCGGGGTTTCCTCTACACGGGGATGCAAACCAAATTTCGGAATTGTCGTTTACGGGGGTGACCATCTGAGAGATTTGAACTCTTTGCATTGTTTTTGGGGGGATCTTAGTTTTACGCACCGCAAATCCAATATATTTTTCTTCCGGGTTATTTTCTATTAAGTTAAGATTGGCGCTTGGTTGCGTCAAGTCTTCCGCTTTTGGGGTTGGTTGTAAGGGGACAGTACTTGGATTTATTATTTCGTTCCATAATTCATCTATTTTCTTTATTTCTGTTTGTCTATACTCTTGCATTTTCCCTATTTTTGTTTTAATTGACTCGATCCATTTGCTGCTTGATTTTCTCCCACAGGACGAGAGATGGGGTACAAAAGATTTTATTCTATTCACTGTTGCTTCCCATCTCTCCACGCGTTGGAGAATAGGATCGTATGGATACACGAGTCTGTTATTTGCTATATCTAATAACACTTTATTAGATTTTAAAAAATTAGCACCGATTATACCCTCATATGGGAAATTCTTGCATATTATGAAGTTTGTAGGAAAGATTCTATTATCTTTCGTCACATCTAGACGTATGGAGCCTATTGCTTCCAGTCTATGTCCTGTGACGCTAGTTAAACTGGGAATATTGAAATTTTTCCGCCGCTTAATATATACTGGTAGTCTATTAAATGCATTCGAGTTTATTATGTTAACTGGCGCACCGGAATCTATTAACGCTTTGAAATTAATACTTGCAACACCAAAGTCATTTAATATAGGTAATATGTCATTATTATCACTTATTTTCCCTGTGCGTTTATTTGATAGGTTGGGGTTTGACATTGGGGTTCGGTGGGAACTTCACTTGCTAGGGAAGTTCCAAGTTGATTGACATTTGATTGTCTTGGTTGCCCTGAATTGTTGCGTGGGTTGGAATTTCTTGTGCCGACGGCTCGCGGCATTTGGTCATTTTGTATTGACGAGAAATTTCTTTCGTTTCCCGAAAATTTCTTTCGTTTCCCATCGGGAAAAAATCTCTTCTGTCATCGCCCGTATTCCTGTTAAATCTAGTTGGATACACTGTCCAGGAATTGAATAGGTACATGTTTTGTCGCGTATTTGGGTTGGGGAACCGATAATTATTTTGTCGGTTGGGGGAAGGATTTTAATACGCAAATCCTTGTTGGTAGGGGTTGCGGAACAATGGGAGACGTGGGGGGTTATTTCTATAGCTTCCTGACACATTGGCATTTAAGTTTGTTCTCCCGAACAAACGGTTATTAAAACTGGGGATTGCTGGTGTATAGTTATTTCTCGTACGGCATTCCCTGGGGATATGTCCTTGTTTGTTACATGCATAGTATATAATTGGGGGTTTGTTTGCGTAGTTTGCCGTGTTCGTGGGTACAAAACGTACCGTTCTTTGCCTGGTAGGGGTTGGAGATCTATTTTGGTTCGGTTTGGGTGAATTATCTCTCGAAAAGAATCCTGGGGAAATTCCTCGTGATCGTCCCGGAGTTGAATCTTCTACATTGTTTACTCTTGACTTATTGTGATTTGCCACAATCGAGTCAATTTCAATTATCCTCTCTACTTCCTGAACTGCTAGCTCTAATGTTTGAATATTTTTTTATATCAACATTCGGTACAGTTTGGGGCCCAATCCTTGCATCAAAGCATTTAGTACAATTTTATCGTATAAAGGACCAGAATCTTTTCCGTATTTAGCCTCAATGGATACCATTACCTTGTGTAGGTATTCCCTAACATTTTGTGTTTCGTCGAAACATACTGTTCCGTGCTTTAATTTGTGTGTTGAAATGGCTTCAACAAATCTTTCTCGGAACACTTTTAGCAATTTTTCTATTGAGTTTATTGGAAGGTTGATATCTTCCCCTATTCTATTTTCTAATTGTTTTAGGAATGCTAATGCTTGCCCCTTAAGTCTCATTAATAACATGCATACTAATGATTTTAAGTCCGTTTTAGTTAATTCTACAAATTGGTTTAATTGGATACTAAATTCATCTACATCTGAATCTCCGTTATACGAGGGAAGGGATTTTGAAATTTCCACTGTTTTGGCAATAAGTTTTTGCTTTAACAATTGTTCGTTTAGATCTAACGACATATTTTTTTTAAATAAATTAAAATTCGGCACTGGTTTTATTTTTTTTATATAATTCAAATTTTGACTCTCCAAATTATATATTTTTTTGTTACTATTTTAAGGGGACTAAGACCTAATAAAATATCGCACTTTAAATATTGCACAAAATATTGCACTTTTTCTATGCGTAATATTTCTCAATAATCTTTTTTTGTAGAAAAGTTCGTCCTTGTGTTTTGCTCCTTTAAACAGGCCGCACCAATTCTAATGGGGGGGGGTTCAATAAAAAGTTTTTGTTCTTATACTTTAAGTTATTTCTTTGTATATGAATTTTTCAGTTAATTATTTCTATATGTAATTTTCAGCTAAACTCTTAGTTGACGGTGCGCGAGTAGCATACCTGAGTGGAGGCAGAACTTCGTGTGTTGGGAGCTTAAATTAGCGGTTCAATTGGGGAGCTTGTATTAATGGCCATACTGAGTCGAAATCAGATTGAAAGGTTTCAGGTTCCCTTGAGAGCGATTGGAGCCACAAGAACTAACTATCTTGAGAAATACTAACATAAAGAGAATAAAATAAGAAAGTAATGTATTTATTTTTTACTCACATAATCGGTACAGAGCTCTACGGGAATATCAAAAACACTTTGCAGTCAAAGACACTAAGGTAAAGTTGTTGAATGGGGCAACACAAATAAAGTTCAATAAGACTGTTTCTAGATTCACATAAAATTCATAATAAACACGTAATAGACTGACAATCGACTCCAAAAGACAGTCCCTAGACTGGCGCAAAAATTGCTAAGTCCTAACTATCTACTCTCTCCAATTTCGCCAGAGGTTACGTTCTGGCGTTACTAAAAAGTACATTACACTGATTCTATTGGTTCAACTGTATGTCCTATATTTCTATTGGATAGTGATATACCAATGGGCTACTTGAGTTTAATTACGATTTATAACTCTTAAGATATCACTTTGGAATTTTTCCCAACAAAGCAAAGTTTTACATTGTAATTTTTTTGCTAGCGAGGTGTCACTTAGTTTCCAGAATACTTGTAATTTATTTCTGTGAAAGTTGTTAAAGGACAATACGATTTAGTTACATTGAGATACATAGTTCTAAACTTAGTTTTCAGAACAATGCAATTAGATTACACAAAAATATTTTGTATCTCGAGTGACTATTTTTTTGTATAATAAATTCTACCATCTCTTGATATTTTGGAAATTCAAGCTCTTAAGATATAAATTACATTGTTAGTCGCCTGTCATATAAAATTTGGTCAGACTGATATTTATTGCATACTTTGGCGACGTGGAGGCGGATTCATTTATTACATTTTCTGTGGGAAAGATTCTTACAATGTATGTTTGAATAAAATACATTTGTTTCACTATTTTAAATTGAACGCTTCAGACTTGCTCGATCTGTAGGTTACTTGAATTTTCAGATTCATATTTTGGGTGATGTTATTTTACTTGGGTAACTTTAATTTGAAAATTTTGATGTTTTTGAAAATTGATCCCATTACAATATTTTAAAAATTTTCGTATTACGTCTATATTCTTTCCTTAGTTCACTTAATTGTGGTGTCGACCAGCGGCAGTATCTTTTTAAAAAATTATTATAACACACAGGAGTCGATTCTTTTATAGTATTCTGTAGTAATTTAGTTAAATGATCGACGGCTGAATCGATTGCTTCTTCTGAAGCCAAATTACATGCAAAAAGTTCATCAATACGGTTCAGTAAAACAGCACTAAATACGTCCCAATTAGTCTTCTTAAAATTATATCGCTGGTTCTCATTTTTCTCTCTAATCTCATCATTAAAACTGAGATCAAAACTTATATACAAATGGTCTGACAGTGAAGGAGGATCTTGTAGGACTCTCCAATTTTCAATATATGTCAAAAGTTGTAGACTAGCAATCGTTACCTCTGGGCTAGAATAATGATGATAATATGTGGTGGAATCAGGATCATTAATAACAAAAAGTTGTTTACAAGTTACAAAATCCTCTAATTCTTTTCCTTTATGATCAGTAGAAACACCGTTTAGCCACATTGGACTTTTAGCGTTAAATTTCCCACCTATCACGTAAAAAGAATTAAACATTCTATCCAAAATACTCAGCTAATAATCTAAGGACTGCAGCGAAGGGGAACAATACACAGATGACACTCTAATGATTCTTGACTTCAAGTAAATAGATACGGTGGCACACTCGTTTGTAGACTCATCATAATGAATATCGCACTTAAATTCTTTTTTAACTAATACTGCAGCACTAAAGAATCTTTTCTCAAAATAAAACTTTGAGAATACTGCATAATCACTTGGTACACATGTCATTTTTCCGAACTTGTTGACATACGGTTCTTGTAACAATACCACATCTGGTTTTAGGTCGCAAGGTGTTTTCTGAAGCTGAACTAGTGCGCTACAAGAGTGCTGAAGGTTAATCTAAGAAAAACGTCAGTTTGTTTGCACCAAGTATGTCATTTTGAGTATTCAATAATACTGAATGTTCTTCTTGAGACGATCCATGATTTCGCGAGCAATTGGGCATTTTTGAAATTCATAGGATGCATGTGGCTCACATTTGACATTTTTCTTATTACATGACCGACACACCGGGCGACTTGAAAAAAGTTTTTCACAGTCCTTGTAAGCATGGTTACCCATCCACCATGAGTACGTTACATCACCCTTACAAACCGAACGTTTATGACCATAGAGACAGCACTTCGTACATCAAATGATGTTGATGTGATCCTCGCATTCAACCATTAAAAACCCGAACTTAAGTCCACGATTTGAAATGATTTTCTTCCTTAATACTGGGCTGACTTCAATAATCAGATTTTTTCTCGTTCCTCTTTCCACAACACTAATAACCTTGAAGGTTTCTCCTTTCGCTACGAGGTCTTTAACTGAGGGGTTCGAGTCCATCACACAACTCTAGCATTCTTCGCGTGTTACGTAACCTGGTACTTCTTTCGCTACCATTCGTGGGAGACGCTTCGTGACTGGTTTTGGTTTGAACTGCAACTGTTCGGATTTTTCAGTTAAAACCATGAGGGCTTCATCTAAGTCATTTTTGCTCTGCATTACAAGACTATATTTACCTCCTCGTCCCGGTACAATTTTTTTTTGCTGCGAACTTTATGTTATCCCCCTTTAGCACTTGGGATATCTCTTTGGTAACATGTTCAGTATTTTGATTTCTCTGAGATTTGTTCCTTCCATCTTGGTTCTTTAGGGTAGTGTTCATTGGTTCGAGGACCAGGCAATGCGACTCGGGTCCTTTTGCTACGCTGGCATACGACCGGGCACGATTCTTAATGATGGGTGAACTTTGACGAATTTCTTGCAACTCGGTCTGTAGTTCGACAATTTTTTGAAGGTGTTTATTCTTGTTACGGAGAAGCTCCGAATTTTCTTCTATTACAGTCTGGTGCAGAGCCAGGATCCGGTCGCATATTTCTCTAACATTATCTTTCCTACCAGGGACTTTTTTAACGTTTCCGAAGACCTATTAATACACTGATTAATTCAAATAATGTGATGGATTTTGTGCCATCCTGTACTGCACTTTATTGTCTACAATGTAGTATAACTTTTATCACTGTTCACTGAAAGCTAAGCGATACATCCACTTTTTTCCGAATCTTTCTGTAATAGAGGTCTTCACACCTTGAAAGCCAAACGAAGACCTTCCATGGGTTGAACATATAAAAAAAATGGTCCTGGAAGATTGGGAAAGATCTAATTCAAACGGATATTAAAATTTCTAGTGCTTTTTTTTAAGTGAACACAAGAAAAAGAGGACAACTAGCCCCCTTTACACGCCCCTTTTTCTGAAAATACACCTTATCAAAATTTTGAGATAGCTATTTTGTTCAATATAGCTGGAAGATCAAATAACAATACGTCTGCAGATGACTCGACCCCAGTAGAGAAATTTAGCTTTATCAGCGTAAGCTGGCGGTAAAAGGTCTGTGGCAGAGTCGAATCAATACCACTACTAGGTTTCGTTAGAGAATTCTAACATAACAGAGCGGTTTTAAGGTTTCTACAATATCTTCCTGCACTAGAATTACAGCTAGTGTGGGTTTGAAAAGTATACTACCTTTAGAGGGGTAAGGGCTACACTATTCGGTACAAGGTGCCACAATCTTTATCACCATCAATTCCTCTATAAATATGTTTGGGGAGGGGAAACGGACCCTCTTGGCAATACTGTAATGACGGTTCTTAAAAAAATCTTTTCCGACCCTGCCAGGGTTTGGGGAAAAAAATATCATCAGCTCACTTTTATTTTCCAATGTCAGCTTCGACAAAAATTGATCTAACTACAAAATCACTTTATCCATAAATGGAAACTTGCGTTGGGGTGGGTTCCACAATGGCACTGGCCAATCTGATAAATAAGATGTTTAAATCAATTGGCTTTTCTCATAACATTATTTTTCAACGACCCAGTTAAGCCAGACGGAAATGGAATCCAATAAATATTTTACTTTTTGTGAAATTACTACCGTGGCAACAAGAGTTAAGCTAGTACTTTAAAATAATACTGTAAGCAACACTAAGCAAAAAGAAAACGGGTCATTTTTTTGAAAAGAAAAAAGGGCACAGACCCAACACCTCCCTCGTAAGATAAATTAAAGTCTATTTGCCACGTTGGTCCACTCTCTCAAACAAGAAACACTAAATGTCAACTTTACAATCACCATTAGCCTTCTTTCTTCTATCTCTGACCAGTGTATATACTGCTACTTCAACAGCTTGGCTCTGGATCGGTCACCATACACAAGTTTCCACTGCAGAGCAACCAGGGTCTAGACTCTATGGGCATCAGAATAAGGTTAAAGATTTGGAAAAATAAAAGTCCACAATGCTAGCAGTAAATAAACGAGCCAATTTAATCAAGCAATCTTCTGGCCTGACCAGAGTAAATTCAATTCCCCAATTCACTATCATAATGGGAAGAACCCAAAAGGGATACTGATATTGAAGGTTTGAGTCAACCGTAATCAGGGGTTGGCAGAACGATTAACAAAAATATTCTTGCTCTCACGGAATTCACACTTAGGTAAAAGGAAAAATTGGCCGCTGGCACATGTTTCAATGCCAGACGACAAAAAAAGACTGCGTGAACTAACCTTTTAATCGCCTGTGATGAAAACCAATAAATATCTCAATTGAAACACGAATTGCCCCTTGGCAGAATTTGAAATCTTCCATGGCCAAAAATGCAAGGGTCCGCAAAAACGATAGAGAAACTGCCAACACAACGACTCAAGGATAGGTGTAATTTTGGTAACATGGTCAAAATCGATTCACCAGTTGTCCATTGAATGAATCGCCCATCATTCAAGGCTCCCGACTGAGGGGACCCCCTCCCCCCAAAAAAAAAGAGATCAAATCCTCCTTAGAGTTTATAGACCAATTTCAGATTCCTTCCCAAGCTTTCCCAATCCAACCCGAAATTCAATACTTTCCATCCCTTCCACATTCCATTGTAATTTAATGAATTCTATTTTATGATTCCCCAATAGGTCCTAAGCCTTTTTGTTCCCCCTAGGCTCGTTTTGTAACTCTCCCAAAATTTTACTCTCCACAATCGCGGACTGAATATGCAAATTTTGTCTGTTTTTTGCATTTATTTTTTCATTTCTACTTTCCTCATTTTTGCCACTAGCGTAAAATAAATCATTACCAAATGTGAATTGGATTTCAGCGTCCACCATCTTCGTCTGCCAGAATATGATTTCTACTTAACTGAAAAAAATTCAAATGAATCTACTGAAAAAATCTGCATTGTCAGTTTACTATACACATGCTGATATTTATCCCTTAAATTTTAGTTGATTTTTGATTTCTTAAAGTTAAAAAAGTTAAAACATTTAAAAGAATTTTTTTCAGTGAAGTACAAATTATATTCTGGCTTTTAGAAAGCTTGGGGTTTAGAACCCTACTCATATTAATTTCTGCTTGTTTTGAGTTTGACTCTTACTTGTTTAAATTTCAATTTGTTTTCGGTTTCATTTATTTAATGATACTAATTTTTGGTAGGTGTATTCTTGGTAGAGTATTTGATTCTATTTTTGTTCATTATGGTTTAATGTATTTCTTTACTTTTAAAAAAAAAACTTACTTTGTTGAAAAAGTTTTTTTTAATTAATTTCTGTTCGTTTTATATTGAAGTAGTCTTTTTCAAGAAGAAAGACTGAGCCTCTTCTAACAATAAACAACCATCCCTTCCATAAGAGCCTTAAATATCCCCTGGGACCAGCTTAAAACCCTTATCCCTAGTCTCTGGGGTTTGTTTCAACCCCAAAGGCCTTGTTATATGATACCTAGGCTATTTTGAATAGAATGGCTATCTCAAAACTTCTATTAGATGCATTTCAGGACAACGCGACGTGTGTGTGTGTGTGGGGGGGTAGCTGTCCTCCAATCACTTTGACTCTTAAAAAGAGCACTAGAGCGCCTGAGTACCAATACAATGAGCCCCCATCGAAGTTTATGTAACCAAGCTTTCTATAAAAACCTTATGTGTCCCTAGGACATAACTTACTACCCTTACCCTGAGGACTGGGGGTTTTGTTATCCTCAAAGACATAATTTACAGACCGTTCTGATACGCTGAACAAAATAGCCTTCTAAAAAATTTGATTGGAAGTGTTTGGAGAAATTATGGGCGTGGGGGTATTTACCCTCTGATCCCTTTCTACTAATAAAAAAGGCACTAGTCTTCTCAATTTCCAATCAAATGAGCCCCTTTTAAAGCTTCTACGACAAAATGTTCTATAAAATCCTTATATGCCCCAAGGGCCTAACTTACGACCCTTGTCCTGAGGGCTACGGGGGGAAGGTTGTCATCCTCAAAGACATAATTTCCATACCTTTCAACTATGTTGAACAAAATGGCCTCATCAAAGTTCTGATTGGATATGTCTGGGGAAATGTTGGGTGTGAGGGGGGATTCTACCTCCGAATACTTTCGAATATTAAAAAGGGCAATATCCCTTTCGATTTCTAATCTAATGAGCTCTTTTTGAAGTTTTTACGACAACGCTTTTTATAAGAACATTATATGCCCCTCAAGCCATATCTTACAACCTTAGCCGTGTGGGCTGTATCGGGGGGGGGGGGGGCTGTTATCCTCAAAGACCGAATTTCCAGAGCTTTTAACTACGTTGAACAAAATAGCCATCTCAAAATTTTGATTTGATGTGTTTGGGAAATGGTGGGCGTGAGAGGGGGGGGGAGGTTGTTACATTCAAATTACGTTCGATTGTTAAAAAACCGCTAGCCCTTTAATTTTGCAATTGAAAGAACCCTTTTTGAAGTTTCTACGACAATGCTATCTGTAAAAACCTTATATGCCCCCAGGGAAAACTTACTACCTTTGCCCTGGGGTCTCTGGGGGGTTTGTCATTCTCAAATACATAATTTCCAGAGCTTTCCACTACGTTGAACAAAATGACTATCTCAAAACTTTGTTTGAATGTGTTTGGGGAAATGGTGGGAGGGAGTTTAATTGCGTGAGAGGGAGTTTAATTGCTCTCTATTCACTTTCGACTATTAAAAAGGGCACTAGCCCTTTCAATTTCTAATCAAATGAGCCCTTTTTGAAGTTTCTACGACAACACTTTCTCATAAAAACCTTATATGCCCCAAGGGCATAACCTAAAACCCTTACTCTGAGGGCTGTGGGGGTGTTGTCATCCTCATGACCTAATTTCCAGAACTTTCAACTACGTTGAACAAAATGGCTATCTCAAAATTTTGATTGGATGTGTTTGGGAAAAAGGTTGGCGTGAGAGGGCGGTCCATCTCCCCTCTAGACAACGAAGCTGCCTGTTTTTCCGCCTTATGCCGGAATCACACGCATAGGATTTTCCATAGGAAAACCATTTTGAAAAACCCGACACTTGTTCACACAAATAAGTTTTCATTCAGTCCATTAAAGGGGTTTTTCCGCCAACCAATTGTTAGCTAACAATGTTAGCTAACAAAAATTTGTTTGGACGGCGGAAACAGAATTGTTAGCTAACAGAAATAGTTAGCTCACAATTCGCAGAAACATGATATTGGGCAGGAAATACAAAGAAAAATTCTGACCAAGATAGTGTTGCTGTGAGTTAATCTCAGCTTGATAATACCCAACTGATACCAAAGCTTTGAAATTCAATTAATAGAATATTTCAAAGCGTTCATATCTTATAGAAAAAAAAAATATAACTATTAATGCCAGCAAGTGAAACAAAGACACAAAACATTTTATTATTTGGCAAAGTACATTGAATTTAGGCGAAAATTAAAATACCAGTGCTTAAGCTTTCCTAAAGTAACTGTTTAGTGCATTTACATAAACTATCCCATGAATGGAGGAAGTGGATCAACCTAGTAAAAAATATAATTTGATTGCTTAAGTGAAATCGTTAGATTTTTGATCGTATCAAATTGCTATCACTACGTGACAATTTCGTTGTTTTCCTATTTTTTCAACGGAAGAATTGATTTTTTTTTCAATGAGATTACCAGAAAAGATATTTCTAATAAACTAAAAGGGGAAAGGAAAAAAAATAGCAGCAGTCCTCGATTCTCTATCAATATTGTGGGCATAAAAAGTACCCATCTTGCTTATTTTTGAATATTTTGCTTTAAATTCCCCAACAATTTCCTTCAACAAGCATTCGATTTGTTAGAGAAATCCTCTAACAATGTTAGGTAACAATTTTTAGTTGGACGGCGGAAAAACGATTGTTGGGAAAAATGTTAGCTAACAGTTTTCTGTTGGACGGGGAAAAAACCCTTAAATGGGCATTTGTAAATTAAGCAGCAAAATATTCAAAAATTATACATCATGCAAAATTTGCAAGATTTTCAAAGTTTGCAAGATTTGCAGGACCTTGCAGACTTAAAGGATTTATTAGAATTAGATGAAAATTTTACTCAGCTGGAGACAAATACAGCCAGGAAGAAAAGAAAATGGTGAGTTCGTCCATCATGGGAAGTAAGTAGCCTATATTATGCATAATTCTTTAGAGTAAGAAAAACCTCAGAAATGAAGTTAGTTTTGCTGTGATGTGATTTGTAAGGGGATTCAGGCTAGTTGAAAAAAATTCCGGATCTCCATGTCTGGTTTGCTGTTAAAGTCTATAATGCTGTGTAGCATAGGCTATAGGCCGAATGCACCAGTACCAAAATCCCTAGATTGCTCCATGCTGCAATTTCAAGAAATTCAATTTAAGGCAAAGCTTTTTGTGGTAAAATTCTACTTTAGTTACTTTTGGCTATCTTGGAAAGAAGTTGGGTTAGGAAAATGAAACTTTCAGGGATGGATCTACATGCTAAGGTATGTCCCAGGAAGGTACTTTGAAGTACCTACCTCCACTCCTCCCCCCTCTATATAATGGTAAATTACTGCACATTACTAGTTGTTTTAGCTCACATTTCATCCTATGTTACTATCATAATTATAAATCACTGCTTACCTTACACAACTTCAGCTTTTAACCTTGTTCATTAAAATTTATTCCAAAATCCTATTTTCATTGTAAGCCATTTAATTTTCTACCCTTGCTGACTTTGGTCATGGTATAATGAAACCGGGTTTGTTGTGATGTCACAACTTTGCTTATCATAGCCCCTTACCCTTAAGGGTAGCATCCAGGTGCCAAACAACTGTGTTGATAGACCTTTAAACTTTATTAATTAGGGAAAGAATTTGACAAGAGATAGACAAGTAAAAATAACCAAATTGTTTTTAAAGGACAAATTATGTCATGGAAAGATGTTTTTGAAATCCCCCTTCCCCCCAAACTCAAAATTTTCCAAAATTCTACTTTAGAAGCTTTTTAAATATTTCTAAAGCACTAATAGATAGAGTGCTACAAATATCAGAATTGACTTCAGAGGACAATTTATGTCATGGGAAAATGTTTTTGAAATCCCCCTTCCCACCAAACTCAAAATTTTACTTTAAAAGGTTTTTTAAATATTTCTAAAGCGCTAAGACATAGAGTGTTACAAACATCAGAATCAACTTTAAAGGACAAATTATGTTATGGGAAGATGTTCTTGAAATCCCCCTTCCCCCCAAACTCAAAATTCTACTTTAGAAGTTTTTTAAATATTTCTAAAGCACTAATAGATAGAGCACTACAAATATCAGAATTGACTTTAGAGGACAATTTATGTCATGGGAAGATGTTTTTGAAATCCCCCTTCCCCCCAAACTCAAAATTTTCCAAAATTCTACTTTAGAAGCTTTTTAAATATTTCTAAAGCACTAATAGATAGAGCGCTAAATGATATCTAAAGCACCAATAGATAGAGTGCTACAAATATCAGAATTGACTTCAGAGGACAATTTATGTCATGGGAAGATGTTTTTGAAATCCCCCTTCCCCCCAAACTCAAAATTTTACTTTAAAAGCTTTTTTAAATATTTCTAAAGCCCTATGACATAGAGTGTTAAAAACTTCAGAATCAACTTTAGAGGAAAAATAATGTTATGGGAAGATGTTCTTGAAATCCCCCTTCCCCCCAAACTCAAAGTTTTACTTTAGAAGCTTTTTTAAATATTTCTAAAGTGAAGATGTTTTTGAAATCCCCCTTCCCCCCAAACTCAAAATTTTCCAAAATTCTACTTTAGAAGCTTTTTTAAATATTTGTAAAGCACTAAGACTTAGAGTACTACAAACATCAGAATCAACGTTAGAGGACAAGTTATGTCATGGGAAGATGTTTTTGAAATCCTCCTTCCCCCCAAACTCAAAATTTTCCAAAATTCTACTTTAGAAGCTTTTTAAATATTTCTAAAGCACTAATAGATAGAGTGCTACAAATATCAGAATCGACTTTCAGAGGACAAATCATATTATGGGAAGATGTTTTTGAAATCCCCCTTTCCCCCAAACTAAAAATTTTCCAAAATTCTACTTTAGAAGCTTTTTTAAATATTTCTAAAGCAATATGACATAGAGCACTACAAAACATCAGAATCAACTTTAGAGGACAAATTATTTCATTGGAAGATGTTTTTGAAATCCCCCTTCCCCCCAAACTCAAAATTTTCCAAAATTCTACTTTAGAAGCTTTTTAAATATCTCTAAAGCACTAATAGATAGAGTTCTAAAAACATTAGAATTGACTTCAGAGGACACGTTATATCACAGGAAGACGTTTTTAAAATCCCCCTTCCCCCCAAACTCAAAATTTTCCAAAATTATACTTTAGAAGCTTTTTAAATATTTCTAAAGCACTAATAGATAAAGCCCTACAAATATAAGAATCGACTTCAGAGGACACATTATGTTACGGGAAGATGTTTTTGAAATCCTGCTTCCCCCCAAACTCAAAATTTTCCAAAATTCTACTTTAGACGCTTTTTAAATATTTGTAAAGTGCTAAGACATAGAGCACTACAAACATAAGAATCGACTTTAGAAGACAATTAATGTCATGGGAAGATGTTTTGAAATCCCCCTTCCTGCCAAACTCAAAATTTTCCAAAATTTTACTTTAGAAGCTTTTTTAAATATTTTTAAAGTGCTAAGACATAGAGCATTACAAACATCAGAATCAACTTTAAAGGACAAATTATGTTATGGGAAGTTGTTCTTGAAATCCCCCTTCCCCCCAAACTCAAAATTCTACTTTAGAAGTTTTTTAAATATTTCTAAAGCACTAATAGATAGAGCACTACAAATATCAGAATTGACTTTAGAGGAAAATTTATGTCATGGGAAGATGTTTTTGAAATCCCCCTTCCCCCCAAACTCAAAATTTTCCAAAATTCTATTTTAGAAGCTTTTTAAATATTTCTAAAGCAATAATAGATAGAGTGCTACAAATATCAGAATCAACTTCAGAGGACAAATGATATTTATGGGAAGATGTTTTTGAAATCCCCCTTCCCCCCAAAATCAAAAATTTCCAAAATTTTACTTTAGAAGCTTTTTTAAATATTTGTAAAGTGCTAAGACATAGAGCGCCACAAACATCAGAATCACCTTTAGAGGACAATTTATGTCATGGGAAGATGTTTTTGAAATCCCCCTTCCCCCCAGACTAAAAATTTTACTTTAGAAGCTTTTTTAAATATTTCTAAAGTGAAGATGTTATTGAAATTCCCCTTCCCCCCAAACTCAAAAATTTCCAAAATTCTACTTTAGAAGCTTTTTTAAATATTTGTAAAGCACTAAGACTTAGAGCGCTACAAACATCAGAATCAACTTGAGAGGACAAGTTATGTCATGGGAAGATGTTTTTGAAATACCCCTTCCCCCCAAAATCAAAAATTTCCAAAATTTTACTTTAGAAGCTTTTTTAAATATTTGTAAAGTGCTAAGACATAGAGCGCCACAAACATCAGAATCACCTTTAGAGGACAATTTTTGTCATGGAAAGATGTTTTTGAAATCCCCCTTCCCCCCAGACTCAAAATTTTCCAAAATTTTACTTTAGAAGCTTTTTTAAATATTTCTAAAGTGAAGATGGTATTGAAATTCCCCTTCCCCCCAAACTCAAAATTTTCCAAAATTCTACTTTAGAAGCTTTTTTAAATATTTCTAAAGCACTAAGACTTAGAGCGCTACAAACATCAGAATCGACTTTAGAGGACAAGTTATGTCATGGGAAGATGTTTTTGATATCCCCCTTCCCCCCAAACTCAAAATTTTCCAAAATTCTACTTTAGAAGCTTTTTAAATATTTCTAAAGCACTAAAAGATAGAGTGCTACAAATATCAGAATCGACTTCAGAGGACATGTTATATTATGGGAAGATGTTTTTGAAATCCCCCTTCCCCCCAAACTCAAAATTTTCCAAAATTCTACTTTAGAAGCTTTTTAAATATTTCTAAAGCAATAATAGATAGAGCGCAACAAATATCAGAATCGACTTTCAGAGGACAAGTTATATCATGGGAAGATGTTTTTGAAATCCCCCTTCCCCCCAAACTCAAAATTTTCCAAAATTCTACTTTAGAAGCTTTTTTAAATATTTGTAAAGCGCTAAGACACAGAGCGCTACAAACATCAGAATCGACTTTAGAGGACAATTTATGTTACGGGAAGATGCTTTTTATGTCATGGGAAGATGTTTTTGAAATACCCATTACCCATTGAAATTTTGACAAAACAACATTTTACCTTAATTTTCAGTTATCAGTTTCTTTTTCTCTGGCTTTAGTTCTGAAAATGCAATTTCAGATATTTGAGCAGAATTTTAAGCCATATCTATGTTTTATTTCCAAAATTTAGGAAATGTATTTGCATATATTTAAAACCTTATAAGTTGGGATTGAGCAAAGTTTTGAAGCTGAAAACGATTTTGTTGTACTTCATTTAAACAGAAGATCTATTTTGCAAGGTTCCGTTGCTATAACTCACAAATTTTTAAAGGTCATTCAAAGTTTTTGAAATCCCCCTTACCATTCATCCCATTCCCCCTTCATACTTTAAAATCTGGTTGATAATTTGAAATTTGAAAAGCCTTATTTTCCACGGGGGTTTTTGTTTTTTGTTTTTTTTTTTTTTTTTTGGGGGGGGGGGGAGGGGGGATTTTCCGTGAGGGTGTTTCCCGTGGGGGGGGGGGGTATTTTCGGGGGGGTGGGGGATTTTCCAGCGGGTATTTGCCAAGAAGCACAAATTTGATGGTATGAGTTTTATTAAAATCTTTGACTTTTAGGGGTTATTTCCCTCTTTTACGAAACTCAGACACATTTTTTAGACAGGCAAATTATCAACCAGATTTTAGAGTATGATTCCGGTGCAACACATTGCAACGAAATGGTCAGCTTAGATTAGTATAAGCAGGGGCACCGCAAGCAGGTTGCTGACCACCGCCCCCGCCCTCCCCCTCCCCCCGCTATCAAATCCCCTTGCAGCTAACCTTTGCACCCTCAAAAGAAAATTTTTATATAAGTTCCAGCATTTTTTACATATTTTAAATTGCAGATGTAAAAAAAAGCAAAATTTTTCAACATTATAGGATTAAGCTATTTTAATATGTTTTATGTGGTTACCCAACTCAAAATGTTAAGGGGTTTCCAAAAAAAATAATCAAAACAAATATAGATTATTCGGTACTTGTGCATTATAAATAACCCATTGCTATAGACTGTACAAGGAAACCAGACAAATTTTGGGGGGAAGGGGGATTTTAAAAACCTCTTCCCGTGAGATAACGTGTCCTATGAAGTCGATTCTGATATTTGTAGCGCTCTATCTATTAGTGCTTTAGAAATATTTAAAAAAGCTTCTGAAGTAGAATTTTGGAAAATTTTGAGTTTGGGGGGAAGGGGGATTTCAAAAACATCTTCCCATAACATAATTTGTAATCTGAAGTCGATTCTGATATTTGTAGTCGCTCTATGTCATAGCCCTTTAGAAATATTTAAAAAAGCTTCTAAAGTAGAATTTTGGAAAATTTGAGTTTGGGGGGAGGGGGGATTTCAAAAACGACTTCCCTATAATATAATTTGGCCTCTGAAGTCGATTCTGATATTTGTAGCGCTCTATCTATTAGTACTTTAGAAATATTTAAAAAGCTTTTAAAGTAGAATTTTGGAAACTTTTGAGTTTGGGGGGAAGGGGGATTTCAAAAACATCTTCCCATGACATAACTTGTCCTCTAAAGTTGAATCTGATGTTTGTAGTGCTCTATGTCTTAGCGCTTTAGAAATATTTAAAAAAGCTTCTGAAGTAGAATTTTGGAAAATTTCGGGAAATTGAGTTTGGGGGGAAGGGGGATTTCAAAAAAAATCTTCCCATAAATAATTTGTCCTCTAAAGTTGATTCTGATGTTTTGTAGCGCTCTATGTCATAGCGCTTTAGAAATATTTAAAAAAGCTTCTAAAGTAGAATTTTGGAAAATTTTGAGTTTGGGGGGAAGGGGGATTTCAAAAACATCTTCCCATAATATAATTTGTCCTCTGAAGTCGATTCTGATATTTGTTGCGCTCTATCTATTATTGCTTTAGAAATATTTAAAAAGCTTCTAAAGTAGAATTTTGGAAAATTGGTAAAATTCTACTTTAGTTACTTTTGGCTATCTTGGAAAGAAGTTGGGTTAGGAAAATGAAACTTTCAGGGATGGATCTACATGCTAAGGTATGTCCCGGGAAGGTACTTTGAAGTACCTACCTCCACTCCTCCCCCCTCTATATAATGGTAAATTACTGCACATTACTAGTTGTTTTAGCTCACATTTCATCCTATGTTACTATCATAATTATAAATCACTGCTTACCTTACACAACTTCAGCTTTTAACCTTGTTCATTAAAATATATTCCAAAATCCTATTTTCATTGTAAGCCATTTAATTTTCTACCCTTGCTGACTTTGGTCATGGTATAATGAAACCGGGTTTGTTGTGATGTCACAACTTTGCTTATCATAGCCCCTTACCCTTAATGGTAGCATCCAGGTGCCAAACAACTGTGTTGATAGACCTTTAAACTTTATTAATTAGGGAAAGAATTTGACAAGAGATAGACAAGTAAAAATAACCAAATTGTTTTTAAAGGACAAATTATGTCATGGAAAGATGTTTTTGAAATCCCCCTTCCCCCCAAACTCAAAATTTTCCAAAATTCTACTTTAGAAGCTTTTTAAATATTTCTAAAGCACTAATAGATAGAGTGCTACAAATATCAGAATTGACATCAGAGGACAATTTATGTCATGGGAAGATGTTTTTGAAATCCCCCTTCCCCCCAAACTCAAAATTTTACTTTAGAAGCTTTTTTAAATATTTCTAAAGCCCTAAGACATAGAGCATTAAAAACATCAGAATCAACTTTAAAGGAAAAATTATGTAATGGGAAGATGTTCTTGAAATCCCCCTTCCCCCCAAACTCAAAATTCAACTTTAGAAGTTTTTTAAATATTTCTAAAGCACTAATAGATAGAGCACTACAAATATCAGAATTGACTTTAGAGGACAATTTATGTCATGGGAAGATGTTTTTGAAATCCTCCTTCCCCCCAAACTCAAAATTTTCCAAAATTCTACTTTAGAAGCTTTTTAAATATTTCTAAAGCACTAATAGATAGAGCGCTAAATGATATCTAAAGCACCAATAGATAGAGTGCTACAAATATCAGAATTGACTTCAGAGGACAATTTATGTCATGGGAAGATATTTTTGAAATCCCCCTTCCCCCCAAACTCAAAATTTTACTTTAAAAGCTTTTTTAAATATTTCTAAAGCCCTAAGACATAGAGTGTTACAAACATCAGAATCAACTTTAGAGGAAAAATTATGTTATGGGAAGATGTTCTTGAAATCCCCCTTCCCCCCAAACTCAAAATTTTACTTTAGAAGCTTTTTTAAATATTTCTAAAGTGAAGAATTTTTTGAAATCCCCCTCCCCCCCAAACTCAAAATTTTCCAAAATTCTACTTTAGAAGCTTTTTTAAATATTTGTAAAGCACTAAGACTTAGAGTACTACAAACATCAGAATCAACGTTAGAGGACAAGTTATGTCATGGGAAGATGTTTTTGAAATCCTCCTTCCCCCCAAACTCAAAATTTTCCAAAATTCTACTTTAGAAGCTTTTTAAATATTTCTAAAGCACTAATAGATAGAGTGCTACAAATATCAGAATCGACTTCAGAGGACAAATCATATTATGGGAAGATGTTTTTGAAATCCCCCTTCCCCCCAAACTAAAAATTTTCCAAAATTCTACTTTAGAAGCTTTTTTAAATATTTCTAAAGCAATATGACATAGAGCACTACAAAACATCAGAATCAACTTTAGAGGACAAATTATTTTATTGGAAGATGTTTTTGAAATCCCCTTTCCCCCCAAACTCAAAATTTTCCAAAATTCTACTTTAGAAGCTTTTTAAATATTTCTAAAGTACTAATAGATAGAGCGCTACAAATACCAGAATCGACTTCAGAGGCCAAATTATATTATGGGAAGTCGTTTTTGAAATCCCCCTTCCCCCCAAACTCAAAATTTTCCAAAATTCTACTTTAGAAGCTTTTTTAAATATTTCTAAAGGGCTATGACATAGAGCGCTACAAATATCAGAATCGACTTCAGATTACAAATTATGTTATGGGAAGATGTTTTTGAAATCCCCCTTCCCCCCAAACTCAAAATTTTCCAAAATTCTACTTCAGAAGCTTTTTTAAATATTTCTAAAGCACTAATAGATAGAGCGCTACAAATATCAGAATCGACTTCATAGGACACGTTATCTCACGGGAAGAGGTTTTTAAAATCCCCCTTCCCCCCAAACTCAAAAATTTCCAAAATTCTACTTTAGAAGCTTTTTAAATATTTCTAAAGCACTAATAGATAGAGTGCTAAAAACATCAGAATCAACTTCAGAGGACACATTATATCACGGGAAGAGGTTTTCAAAATCCCCCTTCCCCCCAAACTTAAAAATTTCCAAAATTTTGTTTAAATTTAAAATAAAGGGAATATTAAATATTCCCTCCCTAAACCCCAAAAAAACAACCGTTTAAATATTGTAAACGCAATAAGAAATCACGCTTAGCAATCCATTTGTCTAACAAATACCCATTTGTCTGGTTTCCTTGTACAGTCTATAGCAATGGGTTATTTATAATGCACAAGTACCGAATAATCTATATTTGTTTTGATTATTTTTTTTGGAAACCCCTTAACATTTTGAGTTGGGTAACCACATAAAACATATTCAAATAGCTTAATCCTCTAATGTTGAAAATTTTTGCTTTTTTTTTACATCCGCAATTTAAAATATGTAAAAAATGCTGGAACTTATATAAAAATTTTCTTTTGAGGGTGCAAAGGTTAGCTGCAAGGGGATTTGATAGCGGGAGGAGGGGGAGGATGGGGGCGGTGGTCAGCAACCTGCTCGCGGTGCCCCTGCTTATACTAATCTAAGCTGACCATTTCGTTGTAATGTGTTGCACCGGAATCATACTCTAAAATCTGGTTGATAATTTGCCTGTCTAAAAAATGTGTCTGAGTTTCGTAAAAGAGGGAAATAACCCCTAAAAGTCAAAGATTTTTATAAAACTCATACCATCAAATTTGTGGTTCTTGGCAAATACCCGCTGGAAAATCCCCCACCCCCCGGAAAATACCCCCCCCCCCCCACGGGAAATACCCCCGTGGAAAATAAGGCTTTTCAAATTTCAAATTATCAACCAGATTTTAGAGTATGAAGGGGGAATGGGATGAATGGTAAGGGGGATTTCAAAACTTTGAATGACCTTTAAAAATTTGTGAGTTTTAGCAACGGAACCTTGCAAAATAGATCTTCTGTTTAAATGAAGTACAACAAAATCGTTTTCAGCTTCAAAACTTTGCTCAGTCCCAACTTATAAGGTTTTAAATATATGCAAATACATTTCCTAAATTTTGGAAATAAAACATTGATATGGCTTAAAATTCTGCTCAAATAACTGAAATTGCATTTTATAGGATGAAATGTGAGCTAAAACAACTAGTAATGTGCAGTATTTTACCATTATATAGAGGGGGGAGGAGTGGAGCTAGGTACTTCAAAGTACCTTCCCGGGACATACCTTAGCATGTAGATCCATCCCTGAAAGTTTCATTTTCCTAACCCAACCCCTGTCCAAGATAGTCAAAAGTAACTAAAGTAGAATTTTACCGTTTTTGTTACCATACTTTGTACTGTTTTACCTTCTGGAGCACCATTAAAGTCCTAAAAATGTAATTACCCCCATAAGTAATTAATAAATTATGAAAGATCACTAAAGAAATTAAGTGATGTGTTAACTTTTGTCCTAGCTAAATTATGTTGCCATCTATAAATTTACCTAAGTCTCTGCTAGCAAGTTTGGAATTATTTTTCTATGTACTGACAATGCTTTTCCATAAAAAAAAATCTGACTAAGAACTTGGCAGCAACTTCCATGACCATAATTTAAATAGTAAATCTATCAATACTGTCATTAATTTGCTAAATAAAAGATGAACATACCATTGTTTTTTTGTTCAAGCATCAGAATGATCAAAAAGAAATATATACCATTCATTGCTGTTTCTAAATATAAGAATCACTTTTTGTAGTTATAGTTTTTTTTGACATTATAAGTTTTTATTCATGCACAAGATAAAAAAACATACTTTTCAATTCATTATCTGATCGTCTTTTCCCCCAGCTCCATCTGTAATGGGGTCCAATATAACCATACTCTGTTGAATAAATTCATTGCTTCTGTTTTTTTTTATCAATTGGTTTGTATTGGCATTCATTCTCAATGTAAAAGTAGATAATAAAACCATGGCTGCTACCTACCTTTCAGAACAAAAAACTATTGGTGAGATTAGACAGGTTCACAATTTAAGGCTAAGCTTGATTAATAGGCAGTTGCTCAGTGTGTTCTGATGCTTTTGACATTGTTTGCCAAAAGAGTAGTGTAATTAGCTTCTTTTGGCTACTTGGTCAATTTTGTTTAGATCTTCCAACCATGACAGTAACAAAATGATTGCATTATGACTAATTGTCACCCACTCTGTAAATGTGAAGATGAATCTTACATAGACATTCCTATTAAGCCTTTTTTTTTCAGCTTTGTGACAACCATGGCTTTTATGGAGCTCTGACCTTTGAGTTAGAAAACTTAGATCCAAATTTGTTTTTTGAAACCTACAGGATGAACCCACAGCAGTTCAATTACCTAGACAGACTTGTCAGGCCAATAATTTAAAAGCTAGATACAACTATGAGACCAGCGATACCTTCAAGAGAATGTTTGGCTGTAACTTTACAGTAACACCCTCTAAGATTTGCACTTTGTTGAAATATTATGTGATACAAGTACAGATTACTGTCTATATCTATAGTAAATGAAGATCTGTCAGAATTTTATTTTGACAACAGTCTTAAATAGCCCA